>CAUZXS010003195.1:7500-37500 GCA_963585895.1 Sepioteuthis lessoniana | reverse complement strand
AAAGTTTTTCCTAGAAAGAGAGCTTTATCAAGTCTAACAACCCCAGTTTGTCATATTTCCTCTATTTACTCATAAATGGAAAATTTGGTCAGGAGAAAGAGCATGACGCCTATATTTAAGTGTGATATAAGGAAGTGAAAGGAATAAAACTTGAATCGGCGAGTGCAACTTCTGAGGAAATAACCGTTATTTCTACTTGAAAATAAACAGCTAAAAGACTTACGGAAATGAATAAAAATAATACACAGACAGACAGACAGATACACATACACAGGCATATACATATACATATATATATATATATATATATATATATATATATAACAATATTTTAAAGTACTTTTGGAAATATTACGGTGTTTGAAAACCAAAGTTAGTTCATGTTATGGGGCTAATGCATCTCCAATACTGTTTATTAACTGCCTAGACTACGCGCTTAGGACGTCTATAGATTTATTGAAAGAAAACAGTTTCAAGCTGGCAAAGGATAGAAGCAAAAGATCCCCTGCACAAATAATTACGGACGTGGACTACGCCGATGACATAGCGCTTCTGGCAAATACACTTGCCCCAGCTGACACCCTGCTACATAGTCTGAAACGAGCAACTGGTGGCATAGGCCTCCACGTCAACAAAGAGAAACAGAATACATGTGATTTAATAAAAAAAGGCAACATCTCCAAACTGGTGTGCAGTCCACTGAAACTAATGGACAAGTCTTCCTACCTTGGAACAATGAACAAAGAATAACAGTAATACACCAATAGCAAATGTATGCATAGCTACCGGTAGGTTATCGGTGATATGGAAATCAGACTTGACCGATGGAATAAAACGCAGTTTTTCCAAAGAGCGGTCGCGTCAATACTGCTACATGAATGCACGACATCGACGCTAACTAAACGAAAAAACTTGACGGAAATTGCACAAGAATGCTGCAAGTTTTATTGAATATATCCGGGAGACAACACCCAACAAAATAGCACGGTCACCTACTACCCATCAAGAAAACTAACCAATTTAGACAAACCAGACATGTAGGACACTGCTGGAAAACTAATGGTCAACTCGTAAACGACATACTCCTGTGAACCCTTTCATATGGACGAGCAAAGGTTGGACGACCAGCTAGAACCTATCGACAACAGCACTGTGCTGATAAGGGATGGAGGAGGACCTCCCAGAATTGATGGAAGATAGACACGGGTGGCGAGAGAGGGTCGGAAAAATCCGTGCTAGTACGGGAAGATTATGATGATGACGAGGATGATATTAGACAGAGAAATGGAATGTGAGAGAAAGAGAGAGAGAGAAAGAGAGAGGGAGAGAGGAAAATAGAGAGAGAGGGAGAGGGGAGAGAGAGGAAGAGAGAGAGACCGACAGAGAGAGACAGAGACAGAGAGAGACAGAGATGTTTGTATGAAGGAATAAAATTAATATCGCTGAGTGTAAAAGAACCAAGCTCATTTTTTTCAGTTTGAAATGCAATCATTTGAAATGCAAACATTTAGCGGTTAAGTTAATTGTTAAGACAGCAACCATAAAATCAATGTGCGTGAAGCATTCCGAGAGTAATTGCTTCTGTTTATTTAGTCCGAAAATACAACAGAATCATACCTTTGGATAAGAACATGTTTTCATATACATATAACATTATTTTTCACACATACACGCCTATTGGCAATGCATTTACGCAAACAAGAATACCCATGCTACTTTCAAAAGAGCGCCTCAAATAGCTCATCTGTTAGATAAAATTTGAACTATGAAGACAATGTTTGAAATCATGTCAAAAGCACCTTTTCGTTTCAGATTATCGAAGTTAACAATCAGAACACCAGTACCGTCTTCTTAGAGGGGTGAATAATAAATAAACGAGATACTGAAGGTAGTCTTAGATTAGTTTGTAAGAATTTATAAAGCTTAGTAACAAACATTTTTACATGACTAAGCCATTAAGAATGCTTCAAAAATGTTGAGACCAATTTCGAATTTCATACTATTGACTTGTAGCCTCTTGCTTATTTCTTGAAAAAATAAAAAGAAGAATAACGATTTATTATGAACGTTTTATTAATCTTCATTTCTATCGTTGTGTTTTGATGCTGATATCCTGTTCTACTCAATGACATTACTATGCCTTCATCTCATATTTGTTACAGTCTGGGTAGAAATAAAAAGCAGACATTTCGTTTGGAGTGCCTCTCGAACAAAAAATGTATTCTTAAAAATGCAACTTGTCCAATAGAAAAATCAAAGTAAGCGATATAAACATTTCAAAGCCGATATTTTACACACCGAAAAAGAAAAAGAGAAAGTACAGACAAAAAATTAGACAAAGGAAAGTTTTAGCACAACAGCAGAAAATCTTAAAGAAAATGAAAAAAAAAAAAAAAAAAAAAGCTGAGAAGCTACTAGGGAAAAACTTATCAAATTATCTTTCCGTCAAATCAGAATAGCGTTAAATAGTATTGCATTGATTCGTGTCACTTTCTATAAGATGTAATTCACTGAGTCTTTATCTCAACATGATTATAGTCACATGTTTAAATTTACGTAGTTGTTCAACTGTCGAATCAGCCGACTGAATGTCTGACTTATAAGTAGAGTAGATAACATATCTACGGAAACATTGTTCCCGTCATGAAGGCTGTGTCTTTGTCACAGTAAACAGTAAGTGAAAACAAGTAACCTATTGATCTGTCCATATACCGGTAATTTAAATATCTCATTCTAAGCCGGCCATACTCAGTATATTCCTTCTTTTTCACTTCTTTTTTATTCTTTAAAGATTGGTTTCAGCATAAATTTATGCAACCATAAGAGCTTTTTAATATATCATTTTTCTGTCCGTCTCTCGTATTTTTCTTCATATTTCTTTAAACATCTACATTCAAAAACACTTTAACAAGCTACTTTGATTTGAAGAACGTCACAGTAAGAGTTATTTGAAGGAAACTATGTGGAACATAACTCGACTGTAACCTTGCACGCTTCTTTTTATTACACGGGGCATCAGGCAAAGTCGGCAAAGAAAATGGTAATTAGTACTACAGCTCTACCCCATGATGACTTTACCGTACACCTAACATAGAGATCCACCCAACACCATATAATTTTCATTTTGTTGAAGAACTATACCTGAAAAATATGAAAATAATAGTTTAGTTAACAAGCTTTAATTATTCATAAAATTCCACAAGCTACGAAAAATCTAGCACATGTTCAAATTAGGATGGGTTGATTTACAGGAACATCCTTTTCTAGATTTCTTATTTTTTTCTATTACTTTATAGCTTTAGCCCCCTTTACTTTCGCCGGATAATTTATATTTATAGATTTTTTCCTCCTTTTTTTCTGGCTTTTCATATATATATATATATATATAGAGAGAGAGAGAGAGAGAGAGACTGTAATCCATATTTTCTGTTTTCCAACCTCAAATTAAAGGTATGAAGTCATCTGATGAGAACAACCGTATGAAGAAATTATTCTCCGAAATAAATTATATAATGACAATTAAACATTATATATATATATATATATATATATATATATGAGATGATAGGTAATTGATAAATGCATTTCTTGTGCTAGCTTTTATGGCTGATAAGCATCACTGAAAGGAAAATTGAGAGAATAAGTTAGGTCCAGTCGCTTGAGCATTGCTGGGGACTGAATGCCTTGCATGTAGTGGATGCTAGAGGGTGTTCTTTCAAGCTATAGTGTCTCCATCCTGCACTGAGAGCCATGTGTGTCGAGTCATTTGTGTTGCAGAATAAACGCTTTCGCTGGCATCCTTTGCTGAAATTACCCCACGGAACTCTGTATGATAGCTGTCGAAAAGCAGCCGTGCTTCATGATCTGACAAAATCACATGTGCCTCGATGGTTTCATAGTGGCAAAGAGTTTTCTGGGTAATTACATAAATCTCGAACTTGCGCCTATATTCCTGGAAGCAAATATCCCCGCCTTACACACCCTATATATATATATATATATATATATATATATATATATATATGTCTGTGTGTGTGTGTGTGTGTGTAGGACGGGATAAACCCTGTGGTCGCAGACAAGTTTCTATGCTATTAAGTATACATATAGAAAACTAATATATATTTGTGGATATATATATATATATATATATATATATTGTTTGGAGAATAAAGACGTTTTACCAGTGCACACATGTGTTACATATTAACTTAATAAAAAGGAAATCATGTTCATGTACGAAAAAAGACAAAATCGTTAGTATGAAATTTTTGTTTACGCTCTTCAATTTCACACGTTTATAATATCTTTTGTTTCAATCATTATAATATGCATCGAAACGAGGTTAACGAAAGCATGGACAGCTATCAATAGGCTATCGACTATATGGAAATCAGACCTAACCGATAAAATGAAACGCAGTTTCTTCCAGGCAGCGGTCACATCGATACTGCTATATGGATGCACTACATGGACGCTAACAAAACGACTGGAGAAGAAGCTAGATGGCAATTACACAAGAATGCTGCGTGCAATCCTGAACAAGTCCTGGCAGCAACACCCAACAAGACACCAACTGTACGGCCACCTGCCCCCTATCACGAAAACTATTCAAGTTAGACGAACCAGACATGCAGGACACTGATGGAGAAGCAGAGATGAACTCATAAGAGATGTACTCTTATGGATCCCCACACATGGCCGCGCAAAAGCAGGACGACCAGCACGAACGTACATTCAGCAGCTATGTGAGGATACAGGTTGTTGTCCTGAAGACCTACCTAGGGCGATGAACGATAGGGAGGAGTGGCGAGAGAGGGTCAGGGATATCCGTGCTGCCAGCACGATATGATGATGATGATAATATTCAATGAGTAACAAAAAAATTAGAAATAAAGGAAAGCCGGAAAATAGTCATTCAAAATGATTTTGTGAAAAAAAAAGAATAGTGAATTCTTTAAAAGTGCAATCGGAAATCTATCTTTTTTATTGATGTATATGCATGTATATATGGGAAGTGCGTGCGTTGCATTTGCGCTAGTTTCCTCATGGCTGAGTGGTAGAATCTTGGATTGGCGTTTGAGTCAGCCGGGCTTCTATCCCAGCTTCAGTAATCTAGCCTGTCTAGCTACACTGAAGAGTTCTGATAGAACGAAACAGATCTGTATCTGGATGACAATATATATATATATATTTGATAAATAGATATTTATATTTAATTCAGGGAATTTAGACTAAATTCCATGAATTAAATATATATTTATTTATTATTATTATATAATAGTACTATCCTAGATATTGAACACTCTCCATAGTATATTGTACTTGGTTCGACACAAACTCACGAAGTGATTTAGTAACAACCAACACTGTTATATATATATATATATATATATATATATATATATATATATATATATTATTATTATTATTATTATTATAAGTACATCCACTGTATTTTCAAAAACTATTTTACCCTCTTTCTCTCTCTTTCTCTCTCTCTCTCTCTATATATATATATATATATATATATACTCTTTTTAAGTTTCAAATAGTTCACGGTAAAATAACCTTGTTTAGTGAGTCACTGTCCATTTAATGTGCATTCTGAAACAAGTAAACAATTAAATTTTAATGGAAAAAATCAAATAACACAAATATAATATCTGTCTAGTCTCGCTAACATCATATGATAAAATCCTTGACTGTTTATGCGTAAACTTGCTTGCGCAGATAATTCAATTTTCATCTTGAAAATCAGCGATGGCCTTCTCTCATCCCCAATACGAAATGCTTTGCGAAGAGGAAGGTTACAAAATAAATATTTAATATTTCACTTACATTGGAATAATTTTATTTTAACAAAAGCAGTATTATGAATCTTAATTTCTATTTCAGTGTTGGAAAGTATGCAAAATTTGAATGTAAGATATGCAATAGAAAAATGTATAGTATTTTTCTTGTCTGTTATGAGCAAAACAAACAATGAGAAATATAATGAACCATATATATTTGGGGATATAAATATTAAATTAGATTGTAAAATCAACTTCAGTTTTCAAAACTGTTTGAAGAATATTTCTTCATTTGACATCAAGTAAAGGTTTTACTAACGACATTTTCATTTGGACATTTCAGAGTCTTCAAAACAACAATTTGAATAGAGGAATAATTCTCATAACCTGTTTGGTCGAGAAGATCTCGGAAAGGGGGATTATTCAAAACGCCTGTCTGAGCATTGGTATTATTTTTTGAACCCATCTACTCTTCGAGTAATATGTGACAGTTTTTAGTAGGTCAAATGCAATCAGAAGGAATGAGCAATTTTATGTATTAGCTTTAAAAAGCTAAAAAAAAAAAAGATTTTTTTTTTCAACAAAAACTAGGGGAATTAGGAAGATTTACGTCTTTCTCATAATGCAAAGTGGATGCAAGTTATCTTGGTCGGACTACGGACTCGGTCAGCCGAATCCATATGTTGTGTGTGTGTGTTTGTGTGTGTGTGTGTGTGTGTGTGTGCGCGCGCGTGTGTGTGTGAGGAAATGAACAAAACTGGAGTGAAAAATAAGAATATTTGTTTCTACTTACTTTTTCTTAAAAATTGTTCCGATTTATTTTTGCGGGGAGAAAGAATTTTTCAAACATTTTTTTAGGTTTTAGAATCGTATTTGAAATCATTTTTATGCTACAAAAGGAATGAGAAAAATGAGTTGATAACAGAGGATATTCATTCATTAAATGCAATTTACTTTTTGATATTCAAGTATTTTGAAGTGGGAAATTTACGATCTCTGCCATCTTAAAATCTAATTTTAGAAGATATTCATTAATCATAGTTCGGAAATCTTTCTTATATTAATCGCAACTGTTTTGGTCAGATATTTAACTTAAGCATTTTTTAATGTGATATTTTGGGGAAACCATATCTCTATCCTGTCGATGGCTGAGTTTGATTATATATCCATATGGAGATGTTTTATTCATTTATCTATAAGTATTTCTATAGTTAGTGTGACATTGTTCAATGTGACTTTTTCAAGTTTCTTCTTATGGGGATTTACGCAACTCGGTTGATAAGGTGGTCGTTTGAGCGGAAATGCCGTTCGATAAGTATTACTTTGTTATAATCTATATATATATATATATATATATATATATATATATATATATATATATATATATATATATATATATCAGTGTGTGTAAGCGTGTGTGTGTCTAAGCGTGTGTTCGTCATGAGAATCTAAAAGAAATTTTTGGTTGTTTATTTTATTGAAAATCTGATGTCTTCAAACTGGTCTACTGTTATAAATTTGCATTATTGTTTCAAGTTTTCTACTCAGAATAAATTTTACACAATTCGCAGACATATAACAGGAGTATATACGCATCCTATGAACCAGAAGTTTTGATGATTCCACAACAATATTCAACATATATGAATAAAACACAAAATATCTATAACGACTGGAATTTTACAGGGAAATGTTTTGTTCTCTAAAAGTAATTTATCATCTGATTTCATAGAAGCATATATAAAGCAATAGCATGTCGAGACTCATGCAAATAATGATTGAATACTTGATAAAGATTAAACAATCCCCTTTCCCACAAGATCTGTTAAATATTATCACTGAGTTTTTAAGTGATTCAGATAATTTTGTTAGGTTTGTCACTGCTATTTTTAGTAGAAAATAGTAGCAGGACAATTTTTACCTTGAAAATACCCGAGAATAATAAAATAAAAATGTTGATACGAATTATTTCAAATAAAATGTTCATTGAATATCTCGCTGAGGCCTTTTCTGTTTTCCTATCCGCTTTACCTTTGACAATAAGTAGTCCTTAGTCTTATCAATTTTGAGTTATTTGAAAACAATCAAATTGAATTGTGTCGTTTTTTATTTGTTTGTTTAATGGTATATCAAACTTTTTGGGTTATTTAATGCCAAAGTCATCCTTTTAGAAGTACAAATTGATATTATTTTAACCTATAGTCGGTGGATAAGAACAGTCTTACCTCTCCTAAGGTTATTCGTCTAGCAGTGTACGTAATGGCGTTGCTGGGGATCGAAATCGCATGTTTGAAGGCCAAAATTTGAGCATTATTCCACGGGGAGTCTTTCGCGCCGTTTTTTCCTTTTTTTCTGATTTACGGATTGTTATTTGGGTACATTTAATCATTCAACATTAATTGAATCCAGCCCATTCTTTAATTAAAAAAAATTCTTCTCAATCAAAGTTCCTAGGATTTTTTTCATTATTTTTTTAGTCTAGCATCCAACTTAAAAAAAGAGGGCTTTGATGGTGGTGGTACAAATAGTTATCGTTGTAAGAAATGAACACCTTGAGGAAATATCTTTAGGAAAGGTATGCTTCCAACTCTTCTCCCGACAGATATGAGTAAATAATAGGTTATTCTGCAATGTTTAACAATCGTATAGGAAACGGTACTAGAGAGGTAAAACTGCGCCATTAAGGGCCACAGATAAAACGGTGTAATGTTTCACACCAAATAAGACGTTTGTAATTAATCAACATATAGCCATTTGTACCACGACGTGTTCGAACTGGTTAATGCGTATAACGCTACGTCTTAAGTAGTTGTCAGACTCTGTTGTAACTTCGCTGTGGGAAAAGTTGATGAAAACATGAAACTCTGTCTTAGTTCACTAACACAAAAGTTTATTCGCTAATACAATTTCTAATTAGTTGCCGGAAGAAAGAAAATGAGTATGATAGTGGAGCTGAAAGCGTTATCAGGACAAAGAGAAACAAATGTCATAAGAGAGAAAGAGAGCGCGTATACAGGCCTTAATTTTTCTTCCTGGATTTATGTAGTAGTTATAACGTGTTTTTTCACTTGTTTAATCTTCAGAGGTGGGCGTCTGGTGTGAGACCCCTTTTAGGAACTCACCCAAAAATGAGGGCAATGATTTTCTTCTGTTTTTACATCTTCCTTGTTGGTGTTCAAGACAGGCTGCTGACTCACTTCAAACCCAAGTAAACCATTTTCTTCCGTCTGATGTCGGAGAAAGAATCATATTCGTTTCCGGTAGTTCCACTTCTGCACAGAAGATTTGAGACCTCAAGCCATTTTTCATTACTGATGTCATTCAACCGTGACTGCCTCACCAACTGCTAGTGATTTCATTTGAATTACTTAGAGGTTAGCTGGTTGCTTCTGTAGACTCACTGCCTGCTTTTTAGTCATATTTTTTTCTTTTCTCTTTTCTTCCACAGAAATTAGCCTCTCGTTTGCTTTATAACTTGGACCTACCATATCACGTTACAAAACGCTCAATTCAAAACTGTTAAACGCTGTAAAAATTACCTTGTGCCTCTATTGGTAAATACATACAACCAAACAAGATATCATTAGGCATTATTTATTTCCAAATTCTACAGCAATAAAACACTGTAACCATTTATATGAATATGTAAAATTCTAAAACCACCACATATATATTTAAAAAATTCTCATTTTCCTTATAGAGAGGGTTCTATTTTGTTTAGAATTGAAACTATTTACACACACTGACATAAGGACAAATAGGCATAGACGAACAAAAATATACGCAAACACTTCCAGTACGTTTGCGTGGAGTTGGTGATTTAGTCGATCCCCTTGTCACTGAGGGTCTTCACTCTAGTCCGTACCTTGTTTCTGAGTTGGCTTTATCGCTTGATCACAATTCTCAATTTATCCGAGAGACCTCTCAGTTGTATGACCTTGTGTCGATTCTAACAAGGGGACAAGTTATATGAATCAATACATATATTGCCGCAACTAATAAACCAATGTCTTCTGAAACCAATTGAATTTTATTAAACAAATAGTGTTCTCATTGTCTAATGGAATATCTAAGCCACATGTCTATTTACTTTAGTTAATCTGCCTCCAAATTACGAAGTATTTAAATTTGTTGCGACATTTTGATATAAATTCATGTCTTTTATTTAATATATTCCGAGAGGTTGGAAACACTTTCAAACGCTGTTTACATTGCTTGGTTTCCTCATTGTAAACATGCAATCTTTTTTTTAAATGGACTTTATAAGTTAGGGGGTGTCCTCGTGGTGTAATGCTTAAAGCGATGGACTGCGGAATCGTAGTACGCGAGTTCGTACTCCAGTCGCACTATTATGTCCACTTTCGAGCAAATACCCTTGGGAAAGGTATGAACACACTCATCCTCCAAGATATGGGTTAAATAGTACCACAACAGTTCTTCTAGAAGAATGGCTTTGGCATTAAATAACCTACAAAGGTTGATATGCCATTAAACAAAGAAACCAAACCAAACCTTTTAAGTTAGGCTTCCTCAGCATACTTTTCTTTCTGTTACCAAATATAATTATTCAGTTTCGTTTTATTTGTGTGCCATTTATTCTTGAAGCTTTTCGGTATTAACATATTTTATCAACTGCCACAGAGTTAACAGGAGATAGATGATTTCTGGTCTATTCTTTTTACCTGGCTTATTTAACAAGGGTTTATTCTCGTATGAGCATGCACTCATTATGCAGTTAAACTGATATCAATTTTATTATTATCATTATTACTTACTCATTTAGAGTTTTTAACATCAGTGTTAGCTGATGGTTTTTCACTGGAGTTTGAGTGACAGCAAGTTTCCTCAAGTCTCCAGGACTCGTCTCAGTATTCTGGCCGTCCTCAGCAATGCTGTCGTTTGGATAGTCTCCACCTGTCCGCCAATTTCCAAGTCCTCCAGGCCTTTTAATAATCCTTTAGTTATTGTGCCTAACGCACCAATCACAATTGGCAGAATCGTTACTTTCATGTTCCACAGATCGAGGTACTTATCCTTTTTTTCACTCTCCTTCAGATTTATTCTGTTGTCCGCCGGGACAGCAAAGTCGACAATTTTGCAGTATCATTATTATTATTATTGCTACTAATAATACTCATTGCAAGTTTTTTTTCTATTCAGTGTCAGCTGATGACCTCTAACTGGAGTCTGAGTGAAAGCAAGTCACCTCAAGTCTCCAGAATTCTCATTATTCTGGCCGATCTTATTAATGCTGTGATCTCGATAGTCTCGGTAGATCCTCTGATTTCCTGCTCTCACAGTACCCTTACCAAGCTTTTGAGGACTGTTCCCAACGCACCAACCACAATTGGAATCACTGTCAATTTCATGTTCAATAATTTTTTTATTTCTTTGTCATGGTTATTTCCCAGTTGTATACCTTTTTGTTTTACTTCTATATGAACAAAAGTATATATAACTTATTGAGACACGCTGTATTGGTAAAATCAGATTGTTTGTCTACAAAATTCGAATCGACAGTCATCACAATCAGTGTTGCTGCCAAAAAATGTCCATTGTTTTTGTTGTATGTATGTAATTATGTATATTATTTACTTCATACAAGGCTAAAAGATGGACATTCAAAATGAACGGAAATAGCATGAGAAAAGTAAAATCGAAAACACTTTCAGTAGACTCATAAATTTATCAATAAAAGTTATAAACATAAACTTGAAAGAAGTAAAAACAGTCTCAAAATAAATGTAGCGTCAAAAACTGGCCAAAGAGTTAAAAATCTATTCAATAATTAAAAAAAAAAATTGTTATCACATCCAAAGTTGGTTAGCTTTCAAGCGAAATGATTCGTTTTAACTCCCAAAAATAAAAAATAAAAAAAACGGTGACCTGGAAATATAAATCTTGCTAAATACTATGATATGACATAACTGTTTCAAAATATAAAAAGGTCGTAAAAAAGACATGAATTGACTGGCTTAGTTCCATTCGACATTTTTCTTGTTTTCTGAGATTGAAAATGTCATTTTTCGAAAACTGCTTAATTGTAACAGTGTATATAATTGTCAAACGTAAGAATCAAAACGCAACATTATCCCAGCAAGTTAAGCCGCTATAATGGTTGATACCCAATGAATTTTTCGTTGTAAATAAAACAAAGAAAGTAACAGATTATCAAGCCAGTTTTATTTATAATGGATAAGAATAGACTTTTTAGCCAAAAAGAGTAGAGTCCTTTTGTTTTAGAAAATTATGTTGATTGTAACAAAATTATCTACCTCTTGGGTAATATTTATGTCTTGAAATTTACAGGAAATTATTCAAATAACTAGTAAATGTAATATCACACACACACACACAAACACACACACACACATTTATTAAAATATATTAAACGCTAAAATTCATAACTTCCTATATATATATATATATATATATATATATATATATATACTCCATGAAAGTTCACACACGTTCTTATACGAAAACTCTAGTGCAAGTCGATGTCTGTGTATGTGTGCTCTAAATAGTATTAAACGTAAGCGTGTATTTACGAAGACAGAAATGATCAAATAGTGACTCGTAAATCTTTTTTTCAAAGAGCTTCCTTACTATTCCATTAAATACTAATAAATTTTTCACGCTCATATGGTTTCAAGTATTTCAAGCAATTATATGACTTCATGTAACTATCGATAAAGAATGAAACAATTCATATAACGTAAAGTAACTATTCTTTCTATAATAATTTGAATACAATCATATCGTCTTAATTTTTTTTTTGTTATCTAAGGCTACTAATTTTTAAACAGGGCTATTCAAATCAGAGGTGAGACGATCACTGGTACTGCCACTCCTAAATAGAGTAAATCTAAGAATATATGACATCAAAGTGGGTGACTCCACTCTTCCATGTACTTCAAAACTAGAGACTCACCACCGGCTGAAATTTAGTGTCATAATCATTACATTTTTTGGAAGATGATATCTTAAACGTCTTAAAATGCTCAGTATAAGGATTATGTTTGTAGGAAGTGGACATGGTAACCAAAGTTTCAATCCTGCATGTGATTTCACTTTAAAAAAAGGTATGAATACTTCTCTTTTCCCCCTTTGCTACGATCAATGGTAAGACAGATAGGGTGAGGCAACCAATCTAGGAGAAGGATAACTCTGAGAGATTGGGTAAATACATACACTTCTTCAGGAGAAATAATTGAAGTATTCTGAGCCATGCTGATTGGGTGACTTAGAGATTGTGTGACATGTACTTTGAACTCCATGTGGCTTCTGACAAGCATGTATGAGATTGAACGGCAGGCAATAAAGAAAAGTAAAAAAAAAAAAAATGAACAGGTACAAAATTGCGAGGGGAATAATCCAAGTCACTCAACTACTCATCAGGTCTTCTTCAAATAACCTATCAGCTGAATTTCCTATTAAAGTCTTTGTAAAACAAATATGAATGCCAACGAATAAAAAAAATCAATGATCTGTCAGTCAACAGAGGAAGACATGAAATCATTTTGATCCTCTTAGTCGATCAATCTTTAGAAAAAATAAATGAATAAATAAATAAATAAGAAACCAAGCAAAATCGATTGAAATCAATGATTCTTTGAACAAGATAACGTGTGCCTTCAAGAATTGCATTTTGTTATAGCCTATAATATGTAGATTCGGTTTTCCTATTCACGTTATGGTAATACATCAAAAATAGAACATAAGCAAGGTTCTTGTCAGCAAAATAGATTTAAAATAATCTAACGTTGAGTGAAGAAAGTAATTTCCACAAACGGTTCAAAATTAATAGTGCAGGCTCTTTGTCTCTATTCATATTGATAATTATCTGATTTTCTGTTTGAGTGTTTCAACAAAACGAAATAATCCCAGATGTAGATTTTATGCAATAGGACATTTCGATTTTAACAGCTACATGTGAAAAAGTAGGCTGGTGCGGGTGGCCTAACGATAGGACGTGAAATCTGCTACCCGAGTAAAAATCCTGAACGAAGCTGTTTATATTTCACATATTGTTAATACCCTTGGCAAAGGTATGGATGTTTTTATGTAACCAATATTAAAAATCTCATTTAAAGTTTTTGAGTCCTTTCATTCATTTTTGCTTAGTAGAGATTAGCGACAGATTTAATTATGGATATGAATGAAGCTACAATTTTAGAAATGGGACTAAAAGTCAACCTCCTATAGTTGACCTTGGGTTATATATAAACATTCTATGCGGAAGACTGTGTTTATTCAGTATCAATAAAAGAAGGGTTTGACTTCCGAAGTTACGAAATCAATGAAAATCGTAGATCGAGGAACGATTTCAAGAGAAAAGAATGTAACTATAACTTCATTTCCTTTAGATTTCCTACTTGGAATCATTTCAGTCGGTTGTGGCAGCGCCACAAAGACAGCCGAAAAACTAAAAGAGAAAAAGAGAATTTAGTTAATAAATGCTTTTCTGTAGCTTATGTTTAAATGCCTTGTGAAAAAGAAAGATGTAAACAATGAAATATTTACAGTGAGAAATAACATTAATTTATAGACAGAATGCATGTGTGATTAAAAGGTATTGTTAAATGTGTTGAAAATGGAAGAAGAAATATACATGCCCATCATTGTTCATTTCTACCCTGGTAAGTATAGTTGCTGTCTTGTGAGTTTTGGTGGGGTGTCCTCGTGGTGTAATGGTTAAAGCGATGGACTGCGGAATCGTAGTCGCGCTATTACGTTCACTTTCGGGCAAATACACTTGGGAAAGGTATGAACCCCCCTTATCTTCCCAGCTATGGGTTAAATAGTACCACTACTGTTCTTCTAGGAGAATGGCTTTGGCATTAAATAATCTGAAAAGAGTTGATATGCCATTAAACAAAAAAAAAACAAACCTTGTTAGTTTTTGAACACATTTCGGTTACCCCACCACGCACAAACAAACAAGTGTATGTATGTGCACATTGCAAGTGAAATAAACACACTATCTCGGTTTTTTTTTGGGGGGGGGTAAACCTATTATGTGTTGTTTCTTTGTTCTGACCGTTTGGTAGTCAAGAGAGAGAGCTTGAAATAAAATAGCTACTCATAGACTTCTTTTACTGTTCGTCGATGTGAAAGTTCCTTTTGTACTTCTTTTTTGTTTTGATATTTTATTCGAGCTTACGATAGTTTTAGTTAGGATATATTCGGTTTTTTTTTTAGGTTTTTCATTTCTGAATAATTTATTCTGTTATATTTTTTCTTTAATTCATGATTTTATTCTTTCTTCCATTTATTCATTTTATCTTTCATTGAATGATTCCCTTCTTCATTCTTTTCTTTTACTTTAGAGTGTTGTTTCAGTACTATTTCCTTCATCTTGGTAACATCTACTTTCCATTTTTGGCCACTCAATTTTCCTTTTTTCACCCATGTACAAAAGATTCAATTATCTTTTGTGAGATTCTTCTTTATCTTTCTATTTTTTCCTTGTCTTTATTCCTGCTTTGCAAATCTTGTACATTTATTCTTTTATCCACGGTTTCGCTTTAATGACAATTTTTAAAAGTTTTTTTTAGCATTTTTACCATTTTTTAATCGCATCCCCACTTCTACCCGAGGAACGTCTTCATGTTTTGTTTTGTTTTGTTTTTCGAATTTTTCTACTTTTTATTATCTTTTCTATGTCTTTCTTTCTTTTCTTTTTTTTCATTTCTACATTTTTTTAAATTTTTCTGTTTTTCTTTTATTGCTCTTTTTCTTTGTTAGGGTATTAAAACCACTTTAACATATTTCTCGTTTATTTTTTTCTTTTTAAAATTACATCGTCTATTTGCATCCTTTTTAACGTATTCTCTTTGCCATACTGTTTGTTTCCAAGGTCTGTTTTTGTTAGTTTGTCTATTTGCTGGCTTGTTTATTTATTTTGCTTCGGTATTCTTTCTTATTTTTTTACCGATAGGTATTCGACATCTATTAGTTTTTAGAGTTTTCCTTCTTTTTATTCGCTTCTATTTAAAGAAATCCTTTTGTTTATTTTTTTTTATTTTGCACTCTTATTCCTAAGGCTTTGAATATTTCCTCTGTTTGGTTCATTCTTCATTATTTTTTTTTATTTCTTTAAAAAATATTCTTTTATTAATTTTCATTCAGTATTTTATTTTTCTTTCTTTTCTAGTCCTCGTTTGTTTCTTCTTTCCAGTTTCGATTATTTTTCTCTTTTTTTTTGTTTATTTCTTTGTTTATCATTTTAAAAATATTTTCTTGCATTATTTCCAAATTATTTTTTCGTTCGCTTTTCTCTTCTTTTAGTCTTAATTTATTTCTGTCTTTGATTTCAGTTTCTACATTTGTTCTACCTCACTATCAATCATATCAAAACCATTATCCATCGTGAGCTCATGATTCGTTCAGAGTGCATATGAGGAATAGAACTTAAAATGATTTATTTTTCTTTTCAGTGGTTATTCCGAGAGGGTAATTATGAATTATATTAAATTGAGAATTGTTAAATTTAATAATAAAACGTTTGGAATCCCTCAAATGCAGAGTCTATATTAAAATTCCTAGGATTGGATTTAACCGTTGAAATGTTGGTTGAAGAAATCTTATTAACGGTAACTCGTTACTTTTATTCCACAATAGTGGGTCTCATCTTCACCACGAGGAATGTGTCCCTCTTTTTCATGTGATATTTCCCAAAACTTCAACAAAGTTTAGTTGTATATCAGATTTACTTGTCAGTGTATAACTATGTACGTAAAACCATCAAAAAAAAAAAAAAAAAAAAAAAAAAAAGGGTGTTAATTCCTCTCCTTATTCTAAGCTCCGTACGTGTAAATACACGAGCTCCAAAATCCAGTCACTCATAGACTCAGGGGTCCACCATTGGTAACCATTTGTTGAGCTAAAATGCTGTGGTGAACATTATTCAGGTGAGAGCTACTCTGTCTTGCATAAAACCAGATAAAAAGAATAAACAAAGAAAATATATATTACTATTCAAGAAACTGTCGTAGTTAACATGTAACGTCCTGTCTTATCTAAAAAGAAAGCACTTACCCATAATCTTGACTTGTTAAAGAATTTATCATTTTGACTTTATAGAATTTTTCTCTTCGTCTTTTTTGATATTACATACAGCATTGTTTTAATCGCCAATTTTTCAATTGCCGATGATTGTTTTGAAAATTGCTCGTCGATAGGTGCTTCAAGATAGTTTCAAAGATTAATTTAGCCGATTGTAAATCCATTTCTTATAAGAAAAAATGATTTCATTTTTTTCTTTTTTTTTTTTTCATCTCTCTCTTTTGTGGTTATATTTGTCTTGCGTATATCTTTACTTTTATTTTTATCAAGTAAGATGATTTACAATTATTCTTGGGGAACCCTTTACATATTTCACTCATGTTTTCAATTCATGTCTTCAATTTCGGGATGTAAATGCATTTTACTTTTGGGCGATGCTTCAATCGAATTGTATGTGGTGAAAGAGATAACGAGAAAAAAAGTTAAGATAAATGAATGAAACTTGTGTAAATTAAACTTTGAGAAAGAAAATAAAAGGCAGGAAGAAAGACAAAAATAAAAAAAATTGTTGGTTTCCATAAATAAAGAATTCTAGAGTAAATTGAAAGCCAAGAAAGAACGAATCAAAGAAAAAGCATGAAGAAAGAAAGAAAAACATAAATGAAATAATTTTGTTAGCTATAATTGCATAATACTTGAGTAAATTAAAGAACGAGAAAGAACAGCATGAAGGAAAGAATAACTGAAGGAATTTTAGTAGCTATAGAAAAAGAAAAAAATTGTGCAAATTTAAGAACAAGAAAGAAGAAAGACATGACGAAGAAAGGGAAGAAAGATGAAGGAATGTAGCAAGCTGTCTTAAGAATAGGGCAAAATCGATTACGATTGCATTTCCTATTTCGTGATCAAGTGGAATTTGATTTCCCATGCAAAACCACCTTGCAAGAAAAGGTGCCAAATGTCCAAAGAATCCCTAGCATTACTGCCGATTGTACTTTCATCTCGACTTAGAATCGACATACGCCAAAAACCTATTCGTACTTCTTTTCGAAAAAATAAATTAAATTAAAGACATACAGGTGGTTAACAAGTAGCCTTCTATCTCGGATGGATACAACTTTGTTTCTTTTTTTATTCCTTTAAATAAAATATACTATAATGATGTTCCTGAGGTTTATCTACATTCGACAACAAAAGGTCCAGTAATTATAGTGAAAAAGGAAGATTTTTCAGTTCATGATTTACTTGAAATTTCGAATGGGCTTTTCTAATCTATTTTCGAGATTGTTCTGATTTCAGAGTTTTTATGATCAACAGGCTTTGAGTGAACAATGCAATATGCTCTTACCCCCCCCCCAATACATCTTGGGAATAATTGAATTTGTATTAGCATTGTTAGCAAGGGTTAATTTTTATCTAGTATTACATACATTTTTTTAATTACCTTTCATTTAGCAAGCACAATCAGCGTATCAGTTATCATTGTAAATAGTAAGGCCAATGAAGTTAATTACTTTTGGTTATCCAGCCAGCATGAGAGCAATAAAAGATTGGATTCAAACTGGCTTTAATTCAGTTTAAAGTGACATTGTCTCATACTCTGTCTGTGAAAGAAGGTTTACGTAAATACCTGGAAATATTAGAAATAGATACATCAAGCAGAAATGAAGGAAACAATTTATAAAGGAGTATGCATAGGACTAATAATGATGCAATCCAAACTATTCTAAAGGAATTTTATCAACGTCTCCCTTGTAAAACACCCTGAATCTTCTTTTTAAATTCACAAGGCTTCGCAGATGTGGGATTACTTGAAAAGATTATCTTACAAGAAAAGAAAGAGGAAGTAAACTCGCTAGCATCGAATGTGGGAATGAGGTAAGTCAAGTATTTGTAGAATATGAAAAAAAAACAGATTAAATATAACATCATTAACAAAAATAACACAGTGCTAAATAGCAAAACAAGAATTATTTAATTGACGAATCATAAATATAAAGCAAACAAACAATAAAGAGAACACAGAAGACCAACTAAGGGAAAGACAGAAATTGTAGGACTTAGCTGATATTTTTAGTTTTTGTTTGGCGCCCGTTTAAGAAAGAGTATTCCCCCTATTAAACCAGTTTTAATTCGCTTAAAGAAATTGAACTTATGCCACATCATGCCCGTATATACATACTTTTCATTGTCACAAGTCATATTGTCATTTTACAGTCATTAGACAAACGTGAATACACATTGATTCTAAAACAGAAATCAAGTCTGTATCCGTATATAGTCTGCATTTCTGGTTTAGAATAGTTGCGCTTAATTTTTTTTATTTTATTTGATTCCTAAAAATGTGTTCGAGACTTAAAAAACAGTTAGAAAAATTGAATTTCTATTTTTAGATAATTGTATAATTTGTAAAATATTTTAAAAAGCCCAATTATCTTATTGACGTCGAATTCTATATGCGACTTACTTACAACAGGTATATTAATTTTTTTATAGCCGTTAATCTGAATATATCATACAGCTGAACGCAGGTGCGAACCTGGATAAGGTTGTATGAATAGCCTGCAGTTGATTATGTTAAAATTCCTCCACCCTGTGACACAAGCACTGATACGCAAGTATCGGAGAAGGAGTTGCATGAAGAATGATAACACATTTTATTTTATTATCTTTACTCTCCAGGTTTTAAATTCAGATTTACCGATTTTGTAAACTAGTTGCCACCCAAAACAAAAGACTCCAAGGATTAAAAAAAATAGCCCATCTTGTTCATTTAAAGTTAAATTTATGAAATCAGAATCTTCATCTATTAAAGAAAAATATTGTGCCTTTTTTTCTAAATTAGTTTATTTACTGCACACAAAGAAAACATCTTTGAATATGGTAATTCCATATTTTTTTCAAGGGAAAGTATACGTTTAATATTGTGTAAACTTCTGTTTATCTCTGTGCATATTTTTTATATTAATTTGGAAATATAGATGTGCCTATCATTATATTTATGTAAGTATATTTTTGCATATGCACATAAGTGTACAAACTATTTTAGTTTGCATAAAATTATTCAATCAGTAACCCAACCTTAGTTTTGCATGAGATCAGAATTGTAGTATCACCAGTAAAAAAAACAAAAAAAAAATGGATATCTATTAGCTATGGTCTGTTAGTCCGATATGCCAACACCTTAACTACGCTAAATACTCTTTTTGTAGAACATTAAAACATCTTAACCATGTTTTTACTTTTGACTCAGATGTTAACTGCTCGGGGAATCAACAAAATGCGTTAAGGCTTTCAGAAAATTAGTGAAAAAAGGTAAAAAATTGATTAAAAATAAAGTTAAAGAAAGGAATATTGAACAGCGTTTAAAAACGAGTTTTTGATCGACACGGCAAATGTCGTTTTTGATCACGCTAATAACCGGTGATCAGAAAGTGACTAAATACGACTATCCAAATCAGGAAAAGTCTGTGATAAGATACAGAAAATGATCAATATCACAAAATAAACAGAATTTTGTTTTGATCCCAACCCTTTCATTGTAGTATTTTACATTGCCTTTTTTAACGGAGAGTACGAGTTGCTAACGTTTGGACAAGCCCCCAAATTAACCAGATTCCCCTGCAACTTCTTCAACAAAATCGGTTGAGTATTCTGACAACCGTTTGATACACTTTTCAAATGACTCAAAATTTACCATCCCTTTTCTGGGTGTAGGTAATTTAACAGTTATTGAACTAAAATCGGTAACCTTAGTTCAAATCCTTTGCGGTAAAGTTAAATGTGTTTATTAAACATTGAACTCAGTCCAAGATCTTAATTTATTTTCCTGTCATAGAACTAACGTCGATGATTCATAGGTGAATATTTAACGTTTTAATTCAGCATATTTACCTCTTTAGTATTAGTATAGATAATAGATATCACCACCCCTGTCATCCATCGCACTTGCCTGCTTTTGTAGAATGCATCCAGTATCTTACAGAATAAATACATGTAAGTCGTTAGTTGTCAGCCAATACTGCCTCGTCTACATGCATGAGTCAAGTAGTAAACTTCACTAACGAATCCATCCGTACTTTCCCCAATGGTATTCATCATGTCTTGTTCACTGTATTTGGATAGTTTGTGAAATGGAAGGCAAGTGACCATAGAGCCGCTGTTTTGTGGATTTCAGATTCTAGGATTCAATGAAAATCCTAGTTTGACAGTATTTTGCTTAGCGATAAGACCAATTGGGAAAGGAATGAATCCATTTCTCCTCCGCTTCCCAACTATATATATATATATATATATATATATATATATATACAGTAAGTTAGAATACGTTCATTAGCCTTAAAAAGGCAACAGATTTGGGAGAAGGAAAAGTTGAGTTTAAAATTTAACTGAGTTTTCTATCCTACCATAGCTGGAAAGGTTGGGTAAATGTATAAGAAACTAGCTAATATATTGAAAACTAGTATTCCAGTCATCGAGATGATTTATCTCACATTCGATCTACATTATCCAGGAGTCTTTACAGTATTACTTATATATATATGTGTGTGTGTTTATATTTGGTATTTTTAATATCTTAATTATTTAAGGGTGCATGTATAAGCTTATGCTTTATAGTATGAACATTTTTATACACACGCATATATATATATATATATATATATAAACCTATGATTTACTGCGTTTCCCTTTTTGAAAGCATGAATCCGTCTGTTCTCCCACTTCTAGTATAAATAATATTTTGAATTGTATCCAGCTTTATTCCACTAAAAAAATTGGTGGAGCATTTGCGAAAGAAATAATTATAAAAGATTATTCCAAATCGCAGCAACTTAACTAAATATTCACTGCGCCATACTACATTGAGCAATTATCTTGTTCGAATGCCACATTGGAAATCAAGGTGTCTTTTTTGTGGACAAGAATCGAGCGGTAGTTTTGCTGCGTGACAACATTCATTCACGTGTTGCCAATGCAACCTACCAAAGGATCATTAAGTTCGGTAAACGGTGATCTTCGTATGTCTCCTTCAGACTCGCGCTGTTTTCTCTTAATGCTACACTTGCTGCTAGATCGTTGATTCTAGTAAATTCAGAATATCGAAAGAATACCCCAATAATTGATCGCATGGAAATAATTATCGCTCTTTTCTTGTATACACAGTTTAACAGCAAAATGTAAAATCCTAGAAAGCAAGAGAAAGAAAAACATTTTGTCATCATATTCAGAATTTATGTCACTAAAATGTTTTGTCGAAAAGCGTGGTGGAATCTATTGTAAAATGCTTTAACAAATACACACAAATGTATATCATCATTTAAACCGTGTTAATAGCACAAGTTACCTTGACTTTTTCCCGCCATCAATCCCTATCATACATAACCCTTTTGAAGTCTCCTAGACGGTATCGAATGTCCGCATAGAGCTGACGTAAAAGTCCTTACTATCGGCCAACCCTGGTTCATCCACGTGAAAGAGCCCATTAAAAAATGCCCTTACTTCTCAAGCAGTGCCCTGCAAGTCTTGGATGGTTTGCACGATGGTAGGTAAGTGGCAATACCACTACTGCTTTGTTGGGTGTCGCTTTCAGGATTTGTTCAAAACACCACTGGCATACTTCCGTGGTTCTCATCAAACTTATTATCCATGCGTTTTGTTTGAGTCCATGAGGTGTATTCATACAGTATTACTGACAAAGCCACAGTTTGGGAAAAAATACTTTCTTCAGTCAAAGAGATCATATTTCCTGTTAATCGAAGACCAAGTCTTCGCATGATCTTATCAATTTTAGTACGTGATATAATGCTTCCAAGATATGTGAACTGGACTACCGATATAAGAGTCTTGCCATTTAAAAATCTGATGGCTCCTTATTTTTTGACAAGTACTCAGGTTTATTTGCGTTCACATCGAATCTTCGAAGGAGACTGCGCTAAAATCTCGAGGCAATGCTATTGATCGCAGATTTCTCTAATCATTTGATTCCGTGTGCGCTTGCACCCCCCATATATATATATACATATATATATATACATATATATATATATATATATATATATATATATATAGGAAAACTGGAAATAAATACATGTATATACGTACACATATACAAACAGCCCCCCCTCATATATATATATATATATATATATATATCTCGAAAGTTTATACAACAGATGTACAAATGTATAATGTAATAAAAGAAGTTATCAAAAAGAAAAGCTTCATTTTCTCGAAAGAGAAACAAAGCTTATAGAACAAAAACGAAAATGTAATTTTCATAAAATTTAAGCACCGTTACCTAAAGTTTCTCTTACATCAACCTACGATAACCAGGCAGAATACGGGGAATCCTCGAGGTGTAACGGTTAGAATCATTCATATTCTAGTGGCACAACATAATTCATATAAAATGTGTGTGTTTTCAGTTTTTGTAACAAATTTGTTAAACAATTTAATAAGATAAAGTTTAATTAGATTATAAGGAAATTATCTTCAAGGCAGGTCGAGTAACTAAAAATAAATCAATTAATAAATCCTATTGAAATAGGCTTAGCTGATAATGTCTAGGAAGTTGACAGGATCAAACTCATGGCGTCTACGGTACGGGTCCTTCGAGACCCCACCCCCGGTAAGTAGGCAAAGCTTTTTTCCCTTGCAACCTAGTTAGCAGTATGTTGTCAGTCATTGCCCCCGTCACCTAGTCATTAGTTCTCAAGATCTTCCCCATCCCCATTATTTTTGTACCTTAACCCATATACCAGCCCGCTTTTACTGAAGATCTTGAACATTCATATGTATAAAAAATCATATTACCTGTTTGAATCAACCCATACCGCGTCCGACCCCTTATTTCCTTTTACCCCTGTAGATTAGGATCCCTGCCCCACCTAGGGTAGGTCCGTCTTGTTTTCGGTTCTTTTCGCCCCGGAAAAAAGGCGGCCTCCAATTTTATAGACGGGGGGATGGGAGGGCAACCAAACGGGGGATTTTTCCTTTGTTTCTGCATATATTTCGGGGTTTTTTCTCCCATCCCCATCATATGAATTCATTTGTAAAAATCTCAACTTGTAAATAAAATCATGCATCACTCTCGGGATTTTAAGTAGGTTCTTTCTTCATCG
Organism: Sepioteuthis lessoniana; assembly: GCA_963585895.1. Lineage (NCBI taxonomy): Eukaryota > Metazoa > Mollusca > Cephalopoda > Myopsida > Loliginidae > Sepioteuthis > Sepioteuthis lessoniana. Next base: position 13,577 of record CAUZXS010003195.1, on the reverse strand, counting down.
AGCAAATGTGGTATTTTGGTGACAGCAGCGCGCATGGCGACGGATGAATGACTATATATTGTACTGTTGAATGGGTCGGCGAATGTGGCTAGCTAGGTCCCACTAGTTAAAACATAGTTATTGCAAGACCGCACCCTTCCCCTCCCCCACAAAACTCAAGGCCTTGTGCCTTCCTGTATTTTGCAGGAAATAAAGAAGTTGACAGGATCAAAAATAAAACATGCCAAATAGTGAATAAAAAGGAACACACAATATGGCTAAATCTAAGAAATGTAGAGAGTTATTCTTGGTCTGTTAAGTTGCTGATCAATTTGATTCATTGGTTTTAACGGCAAGTAACGGTATTTTGTGAGAAGTTAAGAATTTGCTCGAATTGTACATGCATATTTATATTTCTATGAAGTTGTTTCTTCGGAATTCTTTTTTTTATTTACACATTGTCTTACTGCTATATTGACATTTTACTTTTACTTGGTCTTACGCTTATATCTTCTATTTTAGTCGCAGCCTTCGTCTTTTGTATGTTACCACGTCTTTCTTCTCTCATCGTCCGCCATGTTTGTTGTTGTCACCTCATATATCACCTCAGTCTTTTCTTTCATGCTCTTAGTTTCTTTAATCCCAACTGGTTTAGTTCTTTTCTGGCTGGGATGTAAAAAAAGAAAACGCAGACAAAATTTTATATGCATGTTTTTATTTCATATGACACATTTATAGGGAGATTAGAGGATATTCAAAGAATAGAGACACAATTAATAAAACAGCTTAAAGATTACAGTTATAGGGAGAGATTAGGAAAATTAGGATTGCCTCATTACAAGAAAGAAGAATGGGGAGTGATTTAAACGGAAACTTTAAAAGTTATTAGCAGTATTTGAAATTATGGTAAACACTTTTTAAATATTTTTCCTCGAATACGAAATTTTCTTAGAAGAACATTTAAAAAATTAAGTCTATTAATCAAGTGGATATTTTTTGCTAATAGAGTAAAATATATATTGAAAAAAAAATGTCTTATAAGATCAAAAACAGCAATAGAGTCAAAGATTGAATTGGAAAATTTCAGAAATAATGGTAAGAAAAATAATTTAAGAGAACTTTTTTTGGGAATTATCGGAGGAATTCCTCAAGATCTGTACATACATACTGTATTAATATATTCTGTGTAAAAATTATTTCTTATATGGCTGATGTGAAACGATAGTAAAAAGTGGAACTGCCCAAGGAGACATAACACACAAATAATGATAACGCATTTTTTTTTCATTTAGAAATAGCTGATTTATATTTTGCGATATGATAAAAACAATTAAAAATAATGTTTTGCGAATGATTGTGTGTGTGGGGGGGGTACTATTTACTCCATGCCTGTTTTGCTTTCTTTTATGAAAAGAAAACAGAAAACAATAGACAATAATCTGAAAGGGGCTTCTTGGGAACAATATACTTTTCCATACGTTTTTTTACAATAAATATTTTTCATATACATTTTTTAATGATATTTCTTGCAAATAACTACTGTCTGATGTTCGAGTTTTTTATTTACATACAAAAACGCATGGAACTTATTGAGAAGGATGAGGGAAAGATAAAAAAATTGAGATAACAATCATTTTAATTCGATATATATATATATATATATATATATATATATATATATAATATTGTGTTTGTGTGTTAGTTTGAATTAGTATGGTAAATATTTTCGCATCTTAGTTTTGGGATTAACACAATAATCTGGTTCTGTGACCAGTAGATTTTTGAAAGGTTAGCCAATTAATGATGGATATAGGAGTTTGCATAAGTAAAATAGGGTAATAATACAGGACTTTTATTAAAAATATTGGGTGAAAAAATGCCCATTCTTAGGAATTATTACAATATCTATCATTATATGTTCTGTATTTGGTTTGAGTTTTCCTTTCCAAATTTTACTTCCCAAAATGAATATGTTTGAAACGATACAGATTTTGTATGCTATTCCTCTTGGTGATAAATAAATTAAAAATCTGATTTGATAGCGATATTTTTTATCAATATATTGGTTATTCTAAAATATTGTTCGTGATTGGATCACAAATGTTTTATAAACCTCGTATAGGAATGTGTTTAGCTGATCATTATATTTGATATCAGGTTATATTATAAAGATGTAAATTGAAAATATAAATACATGAACACAAAAAATACACACACTCTCACTCTCTCTCTCTCTCTCTCTCTCTCTCTCTCTTTTATATATATATTTATATATATATATATATATATATATATATATACGCAAATGTCACTTGAAAAACCTTCCCTATATTTATTCTGAGTGTGAATGAAATAAAATGTTTAGTCGATAATTCTAAGACGATGAATGAAATTTAACGTTTCACATAATCATTTTACAATGCTAAACAGTTACGTGTTATTTTGAATGCGACCTCTTTTGTAGTTCTTTTAATATTTTATAGATTAAGCCTTTAAAGTCGGTTAACCACAGTGAAGTTTAAACCTTATTACATGAATTGTGTTGCGCAAGTAACGAGGACGAAATTTTTTTAATTTGTTGGCAAAATTGATCGAACATCATCTGATCAGTGTTTACCTTGAACTGCAATGAAAATATTCATTTTCGGCTCTGATTTCACGTTCAACTGAGTAATATTGGAATATTTCAAGTGTACCTTGTTAAGTGCAACACGAACAAGAAACAGAATGATATTACGACTGAGTTTTTAAAGCAAGAGAATATATCTTCTTTTTCTCCTCATCTTGTAAATCCTTCTCATTCCAAAAGCAACAAACACTTCTGTGGTTGCCAAATGGAAAGATATGAGAAACCAATTTCCAGAACGGTTTTCAAACCTTCAACAGCATCATCATGGGTATTTGGACTCCTTTTACAAAATTTGGGTATTTATCAAAATAAGTTCTTGTTTCTAAGGTGATGTACGAAAATGAATTCGAGGATTCTGATGAGGCAAATTAGATACGTGGAAATATATACTAGAAGAAATTCAATTCAAAACAGTTGACTTGCGCTCTCTCTCTCTCTCTCTCTCTCTCTCTCTCAATTTGGTTTGTATATTTGAACTAGTTTTTTTATTTATTTTGTTGTGCAGAAAAATTGTATGGAGCAAAACACTGACAGTAATGTTCATCATTACTGCAAATAATTTGGATAACGTCCCTACATAAAGCAAAGATAGATAATTAAGTAAATACACTACTAAAGATTTTCTTTATTTTAAAATAAGATATCAACTTAAATCTAAATTGTAAATACCAGGATTCTATTATTTCCCATGTGATTTTGTGCAATAAGACCGAATAATATTGAGTATTATTTATTACAGAAATCTCCTGGATAGGAACTCTGTAACGAAATATTAAACTGCAGATATTTTAGGAGTATCTTATTATTGGGGTGCACCATATTTCTATTTTTTTCGTTATTAAATCTAATCAAATCAATACAATTTCTAAAATATATCCTGGTAGGTTTAGTTTCGAAAATGAACTTCTTATAAAATATATATATATATATATATATATATATATATATATGCAGCTCTTCTTATTGAAATGAATCCGACTGTTATTCAGAACGTTAAAAGCAACTTGAAACATAGTATCAGAACTTTTAAATGTAAGAGGCACAAAAAAGAATATCTTATATACTTAATGGCTTCAAATCATTAACTACAAAGTCAAACTGAGAATCTTTTATATATATATATATATATTATCGATATATATGGGATAATCTTGTATTGAGGATATGGAACACAAACGCTGGTGAATGATGGTAGATTTACTTTTAGTTGTTGAGATGGGCACCCTAGATTTCCTCAACAACTGTACAACATTTATTTCTTAGTAAAGATGATTTTCCAAACAGGATGTGGCCTATCAGACTTGTTGTTTAGACTAGAAGGTATTTCCACCTATTCTAGACTACGATAGAATATTCCCACCAAGTTATCCATTTATGTGCCATCCCAACCACATTATCTCGATTTTCTTCTCTCATGCTCCTATCATGTGTAAGCTTTATTCCAGAAAGCTTTCAGCGTCGTTACTCCGGTTTGGCCTCTAACTCGGCAGGTGTTTTCTGTAGGACGCATGCACTTCCCTTAACTCTACCCAAAGACGACGGGAAAAAATCACTTATCATAATGTCATGCTACTACATTTGAGAACACCTATATTCGGCAACAATGTGATCATATATGACATTATTTGTATCCTATAATCTTTTGCTTTCTAGGAAGACCCCGAAGTTTGTTCTTCCATTTATTAATTTATTTATCAATTTGTTGCTATTAAATGGGATTTCAATCCCATTTTTGGCAATTAGATTCATTTTGATCGTGTCCCTCTCATGAGACACTCACGATCACATGAATATCTGAACAAAGAATGGTGTGACGATAATAGTACTTGTTTTGTTTGATTGATTGTTTTTGTTGTTTTTTTCTGTTTACTTTCATAAAGACTGACTAGCTTATTCCCAGAAGTAAATCTAGATTCCACTCCTCTAAATCGATATCTTCCTGATCAAGTTCGTTTGTCAAATAAAAGGACACTTTAGGTGCTTTTCAGTTTATGAAAGAGAACCGAGTAGCAGTCATGCGGTATGTTAATTGTTTGAAGTAAACATACCACACAGAAATCGCGCTTGAATTACAGGAGGGAAACATTGATTCATTAGGATATCACTCAGACAGAATCTGTGAATATTTTTATGTCAATCTTGCTCATTAAGATCGCAAAAAGTAATCGATACTTCAATCTGGTTTGATTGATTTAGTTCTACCTCTAGTTGAATACATTTATACCGCACATTCTATTTGAGAACTATTTAGGGGAAGTGCCTACAAAACTTTTTGATAAGTTTATTTTCAATTCTATCAAAAAATTGTGTTCTGCTATAAAATTCCCTAAAAGATCATATAGATCTGTAAAAAGATATTGGTTAGCCGTATAGCTTGAAATTTAAGGGGCGATCATATTTTTTCTGATGAAATAAGGTTATTATTTGTAATTATTTCTAACATTACCATAAAATACGTCTTGTTTATTTAAACTAACTCTTCCACCAATGAGAACTATACTACCGAAGTTTAAACTCTCAAGATATCATTAATACAAAGAAAAAAGAAAAGCATTGTAATAAAGCAGAGAAAATGTACTTCTATGATTTTAACAACTTATAAATGACAATGAATAAAACGTTAATTTTATCCGAGAGAGTCCCACTAGCACTACATTATTTTATTCCTGTGAATTTTATATTCATCATTGCACATTTTTATAACGTATGAAATTACACTGTTAAATTCTTTTACTGTTTTTTACGTCTACAAATTGTACTAGTCGCATGTATTTTAAATTAATGAAAGAAGAAATTGCACGGACATAAGGCTGCTGAGTCTAGAGGTTGCAGTACTTTCACGGTTTTCTATTGTAAAAATACATTTTCTCAAAAGGTATTGAAATTGGCTTTTTATTTAATCAACATTTCACGAATTCTTCTAGATACATCGCATTATTTTAATAACAGTCTAGGCATCAAAAACTCATTTTATTAAATTAGATTCTCAGCCGTCTTTATGTTTTCATTTAAATTTTGAAATATAAATTTAAAAGAATAAGTTTTCAGTCTTGACTACATAGGACCAAATCTTGTACATCATATTTACCCATGACACAAGGTCAATTTTTTAAGCGGAGTTTAACAGGTCTGAATTCAGAGTTTTCCTTCTCCTAGACTTATCAAGGCTGAAGAACCTAGTCTGCCCTACTATTTACCCATAGCTGGAGGGAGAATAATTGGATTCATACCTTTCCCAAGGGTATTAGTGCTATGTGAAATGCAATCAGTTTCCTCCAGGATTTGAACTCGTGTCCAATTCCTGCGACGATAACCATTACACCACGGGCACTTCCTTGTACATCTGACGAATAATATCCCTGTATTCAATGGAAAACAGTTTAAGCGATGAAAATAATTATATAGCTATATTAAAGAATTTGGTTGGTTGTTGCAAAAGCTGAGCAGAAGAAAATTCTCTTAAAAGAGC
>CAUZXS010003195.1:0-2500 GCA_963585895.1 Sepioteuthis lessoniana | reverse complement strand
CAAATTCTTATGAGAAGATTTTTCGGGTACGGTAATTGCGTCTTGCTGGCAGGTTCTCTCGGCCTTAGATATCGCTGAACGATATGGATACCTGTACAACAAATAGACGAATATATTATTTTCTCTCACCACCTTGGAAAACAAGCTTATTATAATTACAATCGTCCCAAATTCTTTCTTCTTTTCTCAAATGACGATTTCCTCACTTGATTTTTTTTTATTTGGTTCGTTATCGTAAGACACTCCTTTGTTAGAACATTGAACGAAACTACATAAAAAAAAATCTTGTCCATTCATTTGACAACTTGTCAAGGAAGATTATTCTCATGTATGAATGTGTAGAGAGACAGGTTGACAGTTTGGGAGGCCGTTCAAAATAAGTAACGCATGCGCAGATAACTTCCTTTGTCCAACCAAAATACTTTTTACTGCATTTTTTCTCTTATTTATTTATACATTCATTTTTGTTTGGGCATATAAATCTCAGAAATGATGTTTGTCTTTCTCTTTATAGTTTCTGTATTCCTTCCAAACTCATTCAGCCAGATTTTTTTTTTATTTCCGGAACTATTTTTCTCCTTTCTTTTCGCATTTTTTCTTTAATATCATTTCATTTAAACTTTGCCTTTTTTACAATGATTCTTTGTATCATTTTTCATTCTTTTAATATTTACTTCATAATGATTTGTTTTTCGTAAGATTTTTAATCTTTCGAAATATTTCTATCGTGATTTCTTCAATAATAGCGTAATGTCTGCTGAAAATAACGACACTTTTTACTTGTTAGCAGAATTATTCGTCTGTACCGGGTAAGAGGTCAAGATTAGTAATATAACTTATTTTATATTACTAGTTTTCAGATAAATGGTTACAGCAAACAGATACTACTCGTTGTCCATCGTCTGTATCTGATGATAGCCTCTCGGTGACCTTTTTGCTCAGTGCTTTAGGATAGGCCCTGACAACTGTCCAAAGAGGCTTTCCCTTGATAATGTACCTATATCTGAACCCTAATCAACACGCTCTATGTGACCCTTCTATAAGTTGTGAGAACGTGTGTGTTTGGGAAGTCTGTTGTCCTCAAGAAGGCTACCTATCTTAGGTTACATTGGGGAAGGCTAATGCCAGGGAGTTCAGACATCTACAGGATTATTTCATTTGAGATACGCCGCCACTATCCGACACCAAGTACTCTGCTCAAGTAACGCTCCATGTTTACGTGAAGTCTTTGGGTATCAATTTTGTATACTGTCCAAGGATTGTGAGAACTATTGCACGGTACACTAGACATTCAGTTTTTATGGAGAGGTCTTTCTTGTGTCAGACTTACTTTCTGATGCCTTTAAAGGCCTTTCAAGTATTCAACGCTTGTGCACCAGTTTTTCATTTCGTCTGCAGCCGCCAGCGACTGCGAAGACTAAACATTTGGATTTGCTTTCGTAGGTAAGCACTTGGCGGTACATCTGTTTGTCTTCGCCAATATCATGATATTCTTGATGGGGTTGGTACACAACCTTGATCTTCTAGTCTTGGGTATGACGTTAAAATGAATTTGATGGTAAGGCTCCAGTCGTAGAGCTTTGGAGGAAAGTTGAGTACCCTTTGCAATTTCAAGTAACAGTGTTTTAGTAAAATCCATATAATTCCGTAATCTAATTCTCCTTTAAGTGACCTCAAATTTTAACAGCATATGTAATAACTTAAAACTCGATATATAATGTTTTATTTTCATTCTTTCAGGTAAGATAATAAAAGGCATTAAACTCTGAACATCGACTTTTGAGTTGTTTCTACGGACGCCATTAAAACCTGAATCATTGGAAATAAAATTTATTAAGTTACTAGATTACGAAATGCTATTAATTTTTCTGAAACATCTTGTATATCTAAAATTATATCGACATTTTTGAAACATTCAGTACCATTAGGTATTCATCTATACAGTGTTGGATAAAAGTAGTATAAAACATCATTCAAAGAATATATAATTACTAAATCAAGACAAATTTGATCAGCGAATCAGTCTGATGAATAACCGCACAAAACGTTATATTCTAATGCATGCATTTACTTACGAGATGATTCTACAAGCAAAATGGTATGATGAATCCCGAAAACCGATAATCCTCTTTACTTCTAAAATATGTTCGAGCATTTTCTTTTCGCTGGCCGTCGAAAATACGCAAGGTTAAGGGACATTCTATAGTGAAGCTCGGTATTATGTAAGCAAAGTTCCCACTAGAAACCTTAATAAATGAATGTATTAATAGCTGTCACTTTAAATAGGATCGAAAGCCCTCAGCCAGCCTAGTTAAGCAGGTAGATAGTTTGATGTCGTTTTTAGAAAAAGTACCTTAGTTGTTATTTCCATTTGATTTGGGGCTCTACTGCTTAAAGACCATTTGCTTTGTCAATGATAGAGTACATGCTTTTCAAATCGATTGCTATACGGTCCGCTTTTTTCAAGTCACAGAACAAGTGATGTAGAAGAAACAGCAAC
>CAUZXS010003194.1:0-80840 GCA_963585895.1 Sepioteuthis lessoniana | reverse complement strand
GGGAGGATTATGTATAAAGGGAATTAGAATTTAAGTAATGTGTAGATAGATAATGAAAGATATAATAATTCGCAAAATTTGCTTTAATTCAGGTTCAGTAACAAAAAAACAAACAAACTAACAGATGGTGAATAGAAACGTCTGCATTCTTTGATAGCAGATATTAAATCACTAGTCGCAATTCGAATTTCACTGTAGCATTTCTTTAGACATCTTGGCTAAGAAAAAAAAAAAAAAACACAACCACCCCATAAATTGGACGCACTCTGATCACCTTCAGTCATTTTATTTTTAGCGTTTTATTTAATTTTTAAAAAGAAAATGGGCGTCCTATATATTGTGAAATACATTAATTTCTTAATAGAATCATAGTATCTTGAAAAGAAAGAAAGTTAAAATTGCTGATCAATAAAGAAGCGAAAGGAAATGAATGTCTCTATAATGAGTTAAAGGACACAAACAAACAGAACAATTCATTATTACGTGAATATAATTTCTTTGTTTTGTCCTAACTTTTACAGTGCACGAACCTTGGTAAAAGTGGAGTGACCGAACTCATTTGGTACAGAGGTTGGTTCTTCCATATATTACTTTTAAGGGGCGAACTGTTGGTGTGAATGTAGAGTTTTCCTTCTTCAAGAAAAATTACCTTATAAAGACTGATGAATCCAGTTTGTCCTATTATCTATCCACAGCTCGAGAAAGAACGTATGGATTCATGCCTTTGCCAACGGTACTGCATGAAGTGAAACATAAACAGCTTTGTTCAGGATTTGAACTCTGGTAGCCGATTCCATTTCCTACAACGATAACCGTTACACTAGCAGTTTAAAATCATATAATTGCAGTATTTTATAGGAAAACTTGAAATCATGTAATTTCACGTTAACAAGGGATTATTATTATTATAATCATTATAATTATTAAATAGGAATAGTTACGAGAAACCATATATAATTTCGTGCAAATTATTTGTATTTGATAGGAATACTTAGAACCATATAAACTATGCATAAAGAAGTGACTATTATTATTATATAGGAATAGTTACGAGAAACCATATATATGTATTTACTCAATCCCTCCCCCACGATTAGCATGTGACACCAGGTCAATTTTATAGTATTTGTAGGGAATTAGCACGAAGTGAAAACCACAGTTTCGTTCAGATTTTGACCTCAGTCACTGATTTCATTTCTTACGACGATAAAAAGCGCAAGAAACCATATAATTGCTTGCAAAGGTAAACTTGAAACCGTTCAAACAAATTATTATTATTATTATTACTATTAGATAGGAATAATTGAAACTATTAGTATTTGATAGGAATACTTGAAACCATAGAACTATGCAAAATATTTATGTCCCGAACTGCTACATGAAGATATAATTCTTTACAAATGGTTAATCATATCAAATACTTGAAACTATATAATTTATTACAAATTATTAGTGTTTGATTGGAATATTCGAAACCATTCAACAGCGAGCAAATTAGTAGCATTAGATAGAAATGTCTGATACCATACAACTGTGAGCAAATTATTGGTATTAGCTAGGAATATTTGAAACAATATCTCTGTGAGCAAATCATTTGTATTAGATCGGAATGCTTGAAGCCATATAGCTGAGAGTAAAGAAATTATTATTATTGCTACTCCTTTTCGAGTTTTTCACACTAGCGTTAGCCGATGGCTTCTCACTGGAGTTTGAATGACAGCAAGTCTTCTCAAGTCTCCAGGACTCTTCTCAGTATTCTGGCCGATCTCATTATTATTATTATTATTATTATTATTTGCAAATAGGACTAGTTACTTGAAACTATTTACCAATGAGTAAACAATTGATTATTATTACTAAATTGGTATAGTTTCGCCAATGGGCCGGGAAACTGGAGTTCAATCCCAGGTCGAGTCATACCAAAGACTTAAAAATGGTACTTGATACCGCCTTGCTTAACACTCAGCATTATAAGGTACGTATCAAGAGTAAAGTGGAGCAATCCAAGGAAAGGAGTAGCGCCCTCCCCTACACCTCGGTGTAGTAGTTATTGAAAAGGGAGCTTTCGGGTCGCCCTCGACTACAGTAGCCAACTTTACTTATAGTTACTTAAAACCGTATGATTGCAAGCAAATTATTTATATTAGATAGGAATAATTGAAACCAAATAATTGTGCGTGTACAAATGGATATTATTATTATTAAATAGTTACGTGAAATCATATAATTGTGTTTAAAATATTAGTGTTCGATAGGAATTGACAAAATCAAAGAGAATGGCTTCGAACTGACGAAGAGAAGAAGCAGAAGATACCCCGCAACAACAATTACCGACGCCGACTACGCCGATGACATAGCGATACTGGCAAATACACCTGACCAAGCCGAAACACTTCTGCATAGTTTGGAACGAGCAGCAGCAAGCATAGGCCTCCATGTTAATGCACACAAAACGGAATATATGTGCTATAACCAAACGGGGGAGATCTCCACTCTAGAAGGAACCCCACTTAAACTAGTAGACAAATTCACGTACCTAGGAAGCAGCGTCGAATCAACCGAAAAGGACATCGAAACGAGGTTAACGAAAGCATGGACAGCTATCAATAGGCTATCGATTATATGGAAATCAGACCTAACCGATAAAATGAAACGCAGTTTCTTCCAGGCAGCGGTCACATCGATACTGCTATATGGATGCACTACATGGACGCTAACAAAACGGCTGGAGAAGAAACTAGATGGCAATTACACAAGAATGCTGCGTGCAATCCTGAACAAGTCCTGGCAGCAAGACCCCACAAGACACCAACTGTACGGCCACCTGCCCCCTATCACGAAAACTATTCAAGTTAGACGAACCAGACATGCAGGACACTGCTGGAGAAGCAGAGATGAACTCATAAGAGATGTACTCTTATGGATCCCCACACATGGCCGCGCAAAAATAGGACGACCAGCTCGAACGTACATTCAGCAGCTATGTGAGGATACGGGTTGTTGTCCTGAAGACCTACCTAGGGCGATGAACGATAGGGAGGAGTGGCGAGAGAGGGTCAGGGATATCCGTGCTGCCAGCACGATATGATGATGATGATGAAGAATTGCTACTTGAAGTTAGAATTGTTTGCAAATTGTTATTATAAGATACTCGAAACCATACTATTGCTTATGAAAATGACAAAAAAAAAACCCCAAAGAAAAAAAACTGGAAATATAAATAAATAAAAATAGAAAATACACTGACATCGGCCTTATTTAGCCTAATGAAGTTAACATACCCTAAAACCAACCAATCAACCAACCAACCAAGCAACCATATTTTAAACTCATTTTTCTTGAAACCATCGTCGACATCATATCATTATCATCACGACTGTTGTTATTATTATAATTTAATAAGGTGTTCGTGCACCTGTTTTCAGTCTAAGGCTGTTTATAAAGGCGAGGTTCAATAAATAAATATCTTCAGGCAATGTGTCCATGTTGTGATAACCAGCATAACGAAGGTATGGCTCAAAATCTTGCCAATCAGTTTGACAGCCTAAACTAATCAAAAAGAGCTGCTCGGAGACTTAAGCTCCCGATTCGACATGACATTGTTTATGATAATAACATAATTATCGTCGAGACTAAAACTAATTACGGAAAGGATAAATTGAACTTCTTTCAAATATCAAAAGATCATTTTTCTCTTCTTGCAAGGACATGTTGACCCACTTGACCGTATTTATACAGATTTATATAAGTAGATATCAGTACCATTCAGATATCACATGCGCGCGCGCGCACACACACACACACACACACACACACACACATACACACACACACACACACACACTCTCTCTCTCTCTCTATATATATATATATATTATATAAGCGTTCAAAATTTATCTTAAAGTGGAACGTGTATATATATATATATATATGTATGTATATATACGTTGAGAGAGAGAGAGAGAGAGAGAGAGAGAGAGAGAGAGAGAGAGAGAGAGAGAGAGTGTCAAGAAACTTCATGCTATCAGCCCGACCATATATATATATATATATATATAAGAAAAGTTCTCTATTCAATACAAAATGCCAGAGCTGAAATTTTACGAAGAAAAAAAAGTGGGGAGGATTATTCAACTTTTGCTGGGATTGTCAATAGGGTGTGTGAAAAGTTTAAAATAAAAGAACTGATATGTTTTAATGCTTGATTTTTGTACACAGACTGACGGCTCTGGAAGATGGCGAAATTAGAAACAAAATTTTGTCAAAATTTGAGCAAAATCCAAAAATCAGTCTTCAAATTGTCGCAGAAGAATACAAACAAATAGAAAATCTTCGATGCGACATAACAAGAATTAAAGAACGCGACATGTCAAAAATAAATGCAGATAAACAAAAACAACATTAAGAAAATTTTGCTCGTAAAATAAATCCTTGTTATGACTGTGGACAAATTTATTATTACAAGGAATGTCCTTTTAGAAGGAAAGAATACTTTGTGGACAAAAAGGTCATAAGCATGCGCATTATATATATATATATATATATATATATATATATATATATATATATATCCTATGGTACCTGCAAAATTTTGGAATAGCTTTACGTAGAAAGTAGAGCATTTATTGAGTTCTAAAAAGGACCATTTTTCTGTTTCTTTTTCTTTTTTCGGTCACGTCTCGTCAGAGAAACTCCGAGAAAAGCAAACGATAACGAGATAATCATGGTAGTTGCTTGTCACGGAGTTTTTCTGACGATACGTGATCGAAAAAAGAGTCTTTTTTAAAACTCACAATGTATGCTCTAAAAGCTATTCTAATTGATAAATATATATATGTGTGTGTGTGTGTGTGTGTGTGTGTGTGATAGAAATATGTGGAAAGTTGGATAAATCAGACACTTAGCTCAAATTTAGATGTGTGATATTTGCTTTGGCTTTATTTCATCTTCACGAAACTGTCAGATTTACTAAAAATCTATCTTTTCAACACACACACACACACACACACATATATATATATATCAATGCAACCGAACTGAAATGGTATAATAATAACCTCAGCTTTAACAATAGAAAAAACGCCATCAGCTCAGCATTATCTGAACATATGTGATAAATAAAAGATGAAACAGGCAAATCTTCCGTAATAAAATGAGATACTGTAAAAAAAGCACAGACTTATAAAGGAGGTGATAATAGCAGCATATTGTGTCTAGAAGAAAAAGGATGTATTGTGGAATATGCCAAAAATAAATAGCTGGACAAAAAAAAAAAAAGAAAAGAAAAAAAGAAGCGAATTGATATGTTAGTGCAGATATATTAATAGATTTCTCTTATGTCATTTACCACCAGACTAATTCCGTGCTTTAGTTTCCTATTTCGACTACTCGAATTTCTATATAAGATGATTTTTGTGTGTGTGCGTTAGTGTCACATGTACTAACATCTTATCTTATTACAAAATACCTCACACCAGATATACGGTTGATTAGCCAAATTTTTTATTTCTGTATATATAATTTTTTAAAATTAATATTCTCCGATTTTTCTACAAGAATATGATTGTTTGATTTAAAATTGTCCAAAGATTTTCTTGTTAAGCTCTTTCAGTTATAAATGGTCATTTTCAAGTGTAAAGTTACGGTATTATTGTTTTCGAATTCAATGAAACATTGTTGTATCGTTTGTTTTTTGCTGTAGAGTTTTTATGTTAAAAATTAGCCAAGGAATCAGCTTGAAGAAGACAGAGGTACCCCACCAGCCAGCACCTTAGGAAAAGAACCGCTCTCCTCACTTTACCATTAGCGTGACTAAGTTGAAGTTCGTCCATCGGTTTACCTTCCTGGGGTGCACTATCACGTCAGATGCCAAGATCGACAAAGAAGTTGACAACAGGCTGGCAAAGGTGAGAAGTGCATTTGGTAGACTATATAAACGCGTGTGGGACAATATACTGCTTAGGAATGGCACAAATATCAGCGTTTATAGAGCCATAATTCTTGCTATACGGCTCAGAGTTGAGAGTCACCACCAACGACTCCTCAAGCTTCCGCACCATCCTCATCATCTACTGGAGCAATTTTGTCACCAATATTGAAATCTTTTAAAAGGTTAAGATCACAAGCATTGAGACTATGCTGCTGAAGTCCCAGCTACGCTCGTCTCCAGGATGGAGTACCTCTTCGCCCTCATTACTCCTAGGTCTGCTCTGATCCGGAGTGGGAGTACCTGATAGGGTTCCATCAACGGGTTAAATAGAACTCTTTGACCATTTAATTATGTGCAAACAAACGATGTTGAATTGTTATTATTACACCATTTGAAACCATTTAACTGTATACAAATGAATGAGTAATGTTGACTAGAATTATTAGTGTTGAATAGCAATACTTGAAACCCTTAAACTGTGTGAAAAAAATTAAATTGTTAGTATTACATAGCCTGTCTAGGATCATACTAAGCAGCGAAATCCCAGTTGATCATCTCGGCAGAGGGGCACCAAAGAAGCTATTCAAGAACTACTTGAAAAAATCCTTTGGTGCCTGTAACATCGATCATCGCCGATGGTCCATCCTAGTTGAGAATCATGGCGCCTGGCGTTTCTCACCACCGACCACGGTGTCTCCCCGCTTTGAAAGCACTTGCAGGGCACAGGAGGAGGAACTAAAACACTGTGCCACCGAGCCCTGACTAGACTTTCAGCTGCGGCCATAGTGACCGTGCCTGTTCCACGAACGTGATTACAGTCGGCATGGACCTCCACCTTCTTGATCTTCGATCACGAAACCAATCCACAATGTTAATATATGAACGTTGGTTGGTTTGGTTTTATGGCATATCAATTCTTGTATGTTAATGCCAAACTCTGTTTACGCTAATATCAAATTTATATGATTTATAAACGAATAGTTTGTAGATAAAATTTTTAAAAGAGCCAGCTCATTTGTTTTCATACTGTCAAATGGTTTCAAATATTTCTATCTAACACTAATGATTCTGTTCCATATTAATCATTTGTTTGCACAGAATTAAATGGTTTAAAGAATTGTTCACACTCATAGTTTTGATAGCACATAATTAAATGGTTTCAAGTATTGCTATCTAACACTAATAATTATATTCTACACTTTTAATTAATTTGCACATAGTCAAACAGCTCTAAGTATTGTAATGCAATATTAATAGTTCAATTTTTGCTCACAGTTAAACAGTTTCAAGTAATCCTATCTAATACAAATAATTCTATTTAGTATTAATCATTTTTTTGGCACACAGTTAAATTGCTTCAAGTATTGCTATCTAACACAAATAGTTTTATTTGCGAAATGGTTTCAAGCATCGCTATGTAACATTAACAATTTAACATCATGTGACGATACCCCTCGGCCCCCACGTTACATCAACTTCTTCGAACCATTTCACTTTACGGCCGGTGATCAACTAGTGGTTCCGATAGGGGTATCGCACATTTCCTTACGACTACAAGAAATACAATCGAGGGAGCGGGAGAGAAAGAACAAACGAACAATATGCTTGAGTCAATTCAAATGCAAGAAGGGAGTTATGCAACACTGCATTTCCTATGTGCATATGTACACTAACGCTAGCGTGGATTCTAGCGATAATTCTACAACGCTACTAGGAATGCCAACCTATCCTGACCGGTCTTCCTCACTGGACCCTATCTCATGCCGACTGGTCTTTCTGCTGTCCCGTGTCGGCTCCTCCGTCCGTCGTCCCTCGCCAACTCCTTCCTCGAGCTCCTTTGTCCAACTCTCTGACTGGCGTTCCCGTCCTACTTTCGGTCACGCCGAGATCTTGAGTCCAAAACCCTTTGTCTGGTTTCGCGCCAAAACAGACAAAGGAATCGTCTGCGTGGCAGACCACCTACATAGTGTTACAATCAGTCATTTTTTGCACACAGTTGAATAGTTAAACAGTCCTTTTTAACCCATAGCAGGTACTACCACTCCAGACCAGAGTGGACCTGGTAGTAATATCAATGAAGACGTACTCCACATTCACCAAAGCTCCAAGCCTGGAGCCTCACCCTCAGATGACTTGATGTCATATCCAGGACACACGTTGCAGTGGTGATGGTGGTGGTGGTGAGTTACTCCTCTGCAGAGATGAGAAGGAGTAAAAATAAAAATGGGTATTAAAAAATAAAAATAGGGCTGATGAGTTTACATACACGAGCTAATTTAAATTGCTTAAAAAAAAAAAAATAAAGAAATAAAAATAAAAAAAGAGCAAAATATTAATCTCACTTTTCTGGGATGAATTGTCAATGAATTTACAAGAGACCAAAAATCTTTTATCAACCTGTAATATCGAATAAATTTTCAAGGTTAATACTTTTCACTCGACTCAAATGCGCTTCTTTCACCCACCTTTCGCTGGTAGTAATAACAATGAAGACGTACTCCACATTCCCTAAAGCTCCAAGCCTGGAGCCTCGCCCTCAGATGGCTTGATGTTATATCTCGGACACTGTGATGGAGTTAGCGTAATTTACAGCCCCAGGCGACTGGGCCAGATATTATGTAAAATTCATAAATTTGGCACAAGGCCGCAAAAATAGAGAAGAGAAGACTGGTATTCACTAGCCTAATTTTATCTTAACTAGTTCCATTTACAGACCCAAAACATACCATGATATTCCAATCACCACTATGAAATATTTATTCTGAAAATCTTTTGCACTTGAAACACCAGAACAAACCAATCACTCCATAAATGTCTAACCGAATCCCCTATTCCAGAGCTTTGAGAAAGGTGGAAAAAATAATCCAAAAACTTTTATTTACAAGAAAACCCCAACGAAATGCAAATAGATAAAATAAGTATATATATGTAAAATAAAGTGGGCGACCTTAGTCGAGGGTCACTCGAAGGTTCCTCTTTCAATAGCTACTACACCGAGGTGTAGGGGAGGGCGCTACTCCATTCCATGGATTGCTCCACTTTACCCTTGATCCACTCCTTATAATGCTGAGTGTTAAGCAAGGCGGCATCAAGTATCATTTTTTGAGTCTTTGGAATGACTCGACCTGGGATTGAACCCTGGTCTCCTCGGACCACTGGCGAACACTCTACTCACTAGGCTAATGGCCCGAATTGTAAAGTAAAGTGAACGCTAGTTTTGGACCCCACTTCACTGAGTAAGATGGCAGAAAAACATGTTCACCGGTCGAAAAAAGGGATGCAGGAAACACACACACACACACACACACAACCCCCCAGCTTCTCTCGCATCTTCGGAGAACTCGAGTCTCCGTCGTCTAATGTGTATGAGAAAGAGTAAAAATAAAAAATGGGTATTAAAAAATAAAAATAGGGCCGATGAGTTTACATACACGAGCTAATCTAAATTGCTTTTTCAAAAAAAATTAATAAAAAAAGAGCAAAATATTAGACTCACTGTTCTGGGATGAATTGTCAATGAATTTACAAGGGACCAAAAATCCTTTATCAACCTGTAATATCGAATAAATTTTCAAGGTTAGTTCTTTTCACTCGATTAAACGCGCTACTTGCACCCACCTTTCGCTGAATTCCAAAGAAGTCTTTGTCTCTCAGACAGAATTTTAATTTTAAACTGGTGCATGTAAAAAGCCACCGGCATCTGAAATGAGAAAGACTCAACTTCGTGGAATCCCCTTAGTCGTCCAATCACGACTCTCATAATGCCAAGTTAGCCAAGCAATCTTGTTTTTTTTTTTTTCTATTGATTTCCTATTCTTACGAATTTATAACGTAACAAGCCGTCACAACACGTGTAAACTATTTGTAATATGTAGTTTGAGTATATATACCTATTAGTTGTCGAATATATTTAGTATACTCGTTCTTAGGTTGAATGCTATTATTTAATGGAGTCTTTTTTATGATTATGGCTTCTAAGAATTGGAGTCGTTTTTTTTAATGTATGTCATACAATGTTTCTGTTCTTTACAAGTACTTGTCTAATATTGGTAGAAATATAATGGTCTTGTTTTCTATGTTGATTCATGCGACTTTTTATGGCTCTATTGTCGGATAAATGACTAGATAGTCTATGTGAAAGGTTGTTGCTGCTTGATCAATATACAGGTTATAAAAATAGATATCTATACCATTCAGATATCATGTATTGTTTGATGATGTTTTCTTCATGTTTTATGACATATCAACCATTGTAGGTTATTTAATACCAAATTCTCTCCTCTCTCTCTCTCTCTCTCTCTCTCTCTCTATATATATATATATATATATATATATATATATATATGACTAGTTTGTTAGTAACTAGTTTGTAGGGGATTTTATTTTTTAGCGAGTCAATAAACATATTTGTTTGCCCACAGTTAAATGGTTTCATCTATTACTATTTAACATTAGTAATTCGATTTATCAACTATTCTTAACTAATACAAATAATTTCTTTCTGGTTTCAAATAGCCCACTAAAATAATTCTTTGTACATGATTGAATAGCTCAATTTGACCCAGAGTTGAGACCCTAACACGTACTACTACTCCGGGTCAGAGTGGGCTTGGGTATAATGGCAATAAAGAAGTACTTGACATTCCTCAAAGCTCTAGAACTTGAGCCTCACCATCAGATGCAGTTTCGTGTTATACCCAAGACACTAGCTGGAGGTTAGGGGGGCTTACCTTTCTGTAGAGGTGCATCCAGCGTATTCTACAGCTCCAGCTCATGGCGTTGATGACAGCGAAAACGTCTTAGTTATATATATATATATATATATATATATATATATATATATATATATATATATAATACCGAAAAGAGCCAGAAACTACCTAGCCAGTTTTCACCTAACTAGTTTTGCTCTTATTAGTGTATTGAGCACTTTTACGTATTGGCTTAGGTAACTCTGTCGGCGGTTTTTCTTTTGACTAGACATTGCGGTCCTGGTTGATTATTTTCAAGCGGTACGGTTGTTTTTACTCTTTTCTTTTCTATAATTTTTTTTCCAGATATCGGTTTGTAAAATATTTTTATACTTACAAAATTTATTATCTGTTTTTTTTTCTCACGCCACCAGATTTATAGAAATAGTTATAAGAATTATATATATATATATATATATATATATAATCATTTACATATTCATATGTATAGTCATTTCACATACTGTGAAAATTGAACTCACTCACAATAGTTTTCGAAAGCAAGCCTTAAAGTCTTTTTGAAATCATTGAATAGTCTCATGGTGCAATGAACTTTTTACTTTAGGATTGGTTTAATTGGGTTATGTTTGGTTTTGTTTCATGGCATATCAACCCTTGTAGGTTATTTAATGCCAAATCCTGTTTATACGCATATATTAGATATATATGATTTGGTTTGGTTGGATTTTTAAAATCAACCCTTGTAGGTTATTTAATACCAAACCCTGTATATACGCATATATTAAATATATATGATTTGGTTTGGTTGGATTTTATGGCATATCAACCCTTGTAGGTTATTTAATACCAAACCCTGTATATACGCATATATTAAATATATATGATTTATAAGCACATTTTTAAAATAATATTCTTACATATTAATATTCTTAAATGATCCTGAGCTTTTTTCAAAAGCTAAATGGTTTCAAGTATTGCTATATAACAGTCACAATCTAACATCAGTCATTTGTTTGCGCACATAGTGCATTCTTTTCGACCTATTGATAGGACCCTATCAGGTGCTACTACTCTGGGTCAAAGTGGACCAGGGAGCAATGGCAATGATGAGGCACTCCATATTACCTAAGCTCCAAGACTGGAGCGTTGCCATCAGATGGTTTAATGTCATATCTAGGACACTCATTAGAAGGGTTTTTACCCCTCTGCAGAGATGCAGTCGGTGTATTCTACAGCCCCAGCCGACTGGGATCGGTTTAATATGGCTTCTTTGTTTACTGGCATATCAACCAAAACAGAACTCAATATTAGTGACCGAACTGTAAAAAACAGGAGACACAACGTTTCAGTCGTTCTACTCTACGGACTTCATATAACAAACTTGATATAAGGCATTAAATCATAAAGTTTCGAATGAGGAATAAAGTTATTCAGTTTTGATGCAACAAAAGATCTTGATTGAAATAAAAATTGAATTATTTATAATTTCTAAGTAATTCCTTTCAAACTCGCATAAAAATGTCCAGTTAAATGTTGGTTGGTTGGATTTTATGGCATATCAGTCCTTGTAGGTTATTTAATGCCAATCGAGCGTAACATCCTTTATTTTATGATTACCTCCCTTTCTTGGGAACGCTTTTGTTAAGTACCGAATCATAAAATCTCACTACACGTGTATCAGTTATTCTAAGCAGAATAAAGCTAACACAGTTAAATTGTTTCGAATATATCTATCAATCACGAATAATTCTAGTTAGTATTAATCATTTGTTTGCACACAGTTAAACAGTTTCAAGTATTGCTATGTAAAGTATGGTTGGCAACCTTAGTCGTAGGTGTCCCGAAGGCCCCCCTTTCAATAGCTACTCCATTCCCTTGATCCGTACCTTATAACGCTGAGTGCTAAACAAGGCCGCACCAAGAATCATTTTTTGAGTCTTTGGAATGATTCGACCAGGGATTGAACCCTGGTCGCTCGGACCATTGACGAACACTCTACTTATTAGCCAATGTAATATCAACAATTCTATTCAAACCTCAGTCATTTGTTTGCACACTGATGGTTAAACAGTTCTGTTTGATCTATAGATAGGATCCTAACAAGTACAACCACTTTGGTTCAGAGTAATGGCAATGAAGGGGTACTCCACATTCTTCAAAACTCCATGACTGTAGCCTTACGATCAGATAGTTTAGTGTCCTATCCAGGGCACTTGTTGGTGGGAGGAAGGTCTTACCCCACTGCAGAGTCGATGCATATCACAGCCGAAGCCGACGAGGCTTTGACCAATTAAAGGACCCGAACCCAGACCAACTTGGTCGTTAGTTTAGTATGTAAGCTATCATTGGCAAAAACAACGTTCGTAAGTGCTGATCGCGGCAACAAACGTAATATTCGTAATGGCGTACTGATAGAAAGCTAACAGAGCTTAACGTCTAAATGTTGACGAAGAAATCAGCTTATTACAGTACAAGGCCAAACAATGAAAAGTGGGGGAGTGGGAGGAAGATTGTGTTGTATAATTTCTTATGTAGAGGAGGTGAGGGCGGAGGCTATCTATTTTCATTTTCAGTCGTATAAATCCCGTTGTTTTGCTGACTACTGGCTTTAAAACAAAGTCTGTAAAAAACGAAAATTATTTTTTGATACACCTTTATCTGCAAATAATAACAATAATTGTTGCATTATCTCGGTAGTAATGGTAAAGGATACGGTTTGATATATATACGAGGATCATTAAATAAGTTTCCAGACTTTTTTCGTATGGGCATTTCTATTGATAGTACACACATGAAACTCTAGTCCCCTTCGAAGTAATCTCCTCCGGCTGCAATGCACTTGTTGTACTGTTCCAACAACTTCTGGAAGGCCCCATGGAAGTCCTCTTGTGTCAGCGTGTCAATGACCTTCGTCACAGCCTCTTTCATCTCCTCAATTGTCTCATAACAACAGGTTCTGAGCAAAAGTCACAGGGAGCAAGATCTGGACTATAGGGAGGATGAGGAACTGTGTTGATGCCCATCTTGGTCAAATAGTCTGTGACAAGGATGGAGTTGTGGACTGGTGCATTGTCCTGGTGGAAATGCCACTGACTTGATTTGAAGAGTGCTGGTCCCTTCTGACGGAATCTCTTGCTAAACTCCCTTAAAACCTCAACATAGTAACCCTAACCCTAACCCTTTGGCCTATCAACTCTAGTGTATTGACCGTCTTACTCTCCCCACACCTCTCATCCTCCCTCACAGACTCCCTGCCTTGGTTGAATCTCTAATACCACTCAAAAACTGATGCTCGATTTATACAAGATGGTCGAAAAGCAGCCTGAAGCATTCCATACGCTTCTGTGGCATTTTTTCCAAGTTTAAAACAGAATTTTTTTGCATATCGTTCTTCTAAAGTGTCGCCACGTTCAAATTGCATTTTTGAAATTCACCAGCTGTGACAATCAGACTTTAGTAGGATGTATTCCAACTGCTGCCGTAGCTGTTCCTTTGAACCTGAAATCATAAAAATTGGCCAGTCATCTCATAACATGTATAGCAATAACATAGTAAATTTTCAAGAGTCTACGACAACTTTAAATGCCTGTACAAAAAAGTCTGGAAACTTACTGAAGGCACCACACACACACACACACACACACACACACACACACACACACACACTCATACACACACACACACACATATATATATATATATATTAAATGCCAGATATGTGGCTGTCATTTCGTATTTGAAGTTGACCTAGGCATCTAAAATGGTGTAATGGTTAGGAAGCTAGATTAACAAGTCTTCACAAGTGAGTTCAAGTCTCATTGGGTACCCCATTCCGACAACCTTCTGCCATATCTAAGTAAAAAAGCTTAGTAAATGACTATTTGAAGTTTAATTTGGCACCTCGGATGGTATAATGGTTAGCCAGCTAGACTAGCAAACTTTCACGTGAGAGTTCGATTTTCATTGGGTGCTCTACTCCTCAGGCCTTGTGCCAGATCTAAACAAAAGCTTTATAAATTACCAATCTGCCGTTCCGGCTGACGATAGGGTAAAACTGAAAGAAATTGAGAAGAGAGACAAGTACCTAGACCTTGCAAGAGAATTGAAAAAATTATGGAACATGAAAGTGACGGTGATACCAATTGTAATTGGCGCACTCGGTATAGTCACTAAAAGTTTGGTACAAGGACCGGAGGACTTGGAAATAAGAGAATGAGTGGAGACCATCCGAACTACCGTATTGTTGTGATCGGCCAGAATACTGAGAAGAGTCCTGGAGACTTGAAGAGACTTGTTATCAGATTCCAGTGAAAAGCCATTAGCTAACGCTGGTGTGGATAAATTGTGAAAAATGGTATAAACAGTAGAAATACCTACCACATTTTAATTTGTCACCTATCTGGAGTAAGTGGCAATGGTAGCTCCATCTAGTTAATGTCTTGCAATTTTTTCCCCCAGATACGATCAGTAACGGTCATGCCTTGTACCAGTTCACACTGTGTGTGTTTGTAGTTGAAACATTTTTTTAAAACTGGCGAATCTGTAATTGATGCACACAGAGCTTTTCGTATTCATTTCATGTTACTTGGGAATGATGCTGCTCCGGATAGAAATAGCCACTCTATCATTTTTACTTAAAATTGATCACGAAGGTCTAACTCGTCTAGAAAGTAAAAAAAAATGTCTTTTGCTAAAAGTAGGAAATTTGGGCTTTTTGGAAGAAAATGAATGCAGGACTCATTTGAACAGAAAGCCAATACAATGGATTTTTGCTTAATGAAATGTGCTTTAGTATATTAATTTTATCCCGGACAACGCCGGATTCTCCTGCGAGTTAATAATACACGGTGTAGCAATAGAATCAGTTATTTTTCGCAATAAGATTATATTCGTCTGCACGACATTAACAGTTATACAGGGTGCAGTAGAAATACCTCCTACATTTTAAATTGTCACCTGTGTGGTGTAAGTGAATTGGGAACTATCATTACGACTTGTCTATCTAGCTAATGTCTTGCCATTTATTCGGATACGATCAGTTATGATTATGGCTTAGACAGATGCACACAGTTAAATCAAAGGTTGTTGAACGTTTTTTTAAGACAGGTGAATCTGTAATTGCGACACAGAGAGCTTTTTGTGCTCATTTCATGTTACGTGGAAATAACGTTGATCTGGATAGGAACCAGCCCAGACATTAAAGTATCTGATGGTGAAGCGCTAGTCTCGGAGCTTTGGAGAATGTGGAGTACTCCTTCATTGCTATTACGCCCGGGTCCACTCCGACTAGGAATGGTAGTACCTGGTAGGGTCCCATCTATGGGTCAAATAGAACTGTTCTAAATTTAAACTGTGTACAAACAATGACTGGTGTTAAATTGGATTTGTTAGTGTTAAATAGCAATACTTGAAACCATTTAATTGAGTGCAAAAGAATGCATAATGTTGAATAGAATTATTGGTGATGAATATCTATACTTAAAACTCTTTGACTGGGGAATCTGTAATTGCTAAACAGAGAGTTTTTCGAGCTCATTTCATGGTACGTCGGAATGATGCTGTTCCGGATTGAATTTTTAACCCATAGCAGTATCGATTTTCTTTAGGAGGCAGTTTAAAATATGGGAGGTATTTTTGTTGCATCCTAAATTTAAAAACTATTCATGATTTCACTATATTATTGGTTATATTCTTTGGGAATTTGCTGAAGTAACAGTAAGTCTCTTTACTTCTTCAGGACTTCTCAGTATTCTGGCGATCTCAACAGTGCTGTGATGTTAAGTCTAAATCCTTTCTCAGATCTCCGATTCCCGCTGGTTCTTCAGTAGTTGTTCCAAGTGATCTGACTATGATTGGTATCACTGTAAACCACATGTTCCACAGTTTAGCTCAGTCGGTTGGAGCTGTAGAATACACCGATTGCATCTCAACAGAGGTGTAAGACCCCACCCGCAACAAGTGTCCGTGATATGACATATAACATCTGATGATTTGTTTGGATTGGTTTAGTTTGGTTTGGTTTTATGGCATATCAACCGTTGTTGGTTATTTAATGCCAAATCCTCTTTATACATATATATTAGATATATATGATTTGGTTTGGGTTGGTTTTATAGCATATCATCCATTGTAGGTTATTTACTGTCAAATCCATTTTTATACATATAAACAATTCTATTTCAAACAATTCAGTTTAGAATAAGCACACAATTTAGTTCTATTTGACCAATAGATAGGACCCTATCAGGTGCTACTCCTCAGAGCCAGAGTGGACCAGGGAGCGATGGCAATGAAGGGTTAATCCACATTTCCCAAAGCTCGAACATTACTGGAGCCTCGCCAATCTGATGGTAAGGCTCAAGTAATGCTGGTGCTTTGGGAAATGTGGAGTACCCCTTCATCACTATCACTCCAGGTTCACTCTGGCCCTGAGTGGTAGCACCAGATAGGGTCCTATCTATTGTTCAAATAGAACTGTTTGACATTTATACTGAGTGCAAACAAATGACTAACGCTAAATTGAATAGTTTGAAATAGAACTGTTTGATCTTTAAACTGTGTGTAAACAAATGATTGATGTTGAATTGAATTGTTAGTGATACATAGCAATACTTGGGACCATTTAGCATTGTTGACTTTTGCTAAATTTAGTTGTTAGGGATAGAAGTGTTTGATCATTTAATTGTGTGTATCTAAAAAATGTGTTTATAAATCATATATCTAATATATATGCAAAAACAGGATTTGGCATTAAATAACGAACAATGGTTGATATGCCATGAAACCAAGCCAAACCATATTCCACAGTATTTTCCAGTTGGAAGTATTGGATGTGGATATATATGCATGATTTCTTATTGAAAGTTGACTACACATCTACAATAGCAAATCAAGTAAAATAATGACCTAACTTGTTTTTACGGTTCACGTTGCTTTGTAAGATTTAAAACTCTCAGGTTGGAAGACTTCTTCTTCTTCTTCTTCTTCTTCTTCTTCTTCTTCTTCTTCTTCTTCTTCTTCTTCTTCTTCTTCTTCTTCTTCTTCTTCTTCTTCTTCTCCTCCTCCTCCTCCTTCTTCTTCTTCTTCTTCTTCTTCTTCTTCTTCTTCTTCTTCTTCTTCTTCTTCTTCTTCTTCTTCTTCTTCTTTGCTAAATTCGAAAAAGAAATGGAGTGACAAATAAATATAATGTATTTCAATCTTGCGCATAGCAAATAAATCTTCTCTCGAACCTAAGTTTACGCTGAGCAGAGACAAAGTCCGAGACAAAGTACGTTCGCCTTTTTTTTTATCCTTCAGAACTAGTAGAGCATTAGCATTTACATGTTGACCCGACATTGAATAACCTTACATAGCCGCCATTAAGTGTCACATGACATCTTATCATAAACCTCCCCGTGGATCTGCTCTACTTTCAAGACCCTATGATAAAATTTATCCTTCAAATATTCTTTTCTTTTTCTTTTACTTCCTTATTTTTGACTTTGGAAAGAATATCTATTCGAAATGATTTAAAAATTGTTGTATCAGAAATATGAGGCGAGGTAAAAAATATCAAGGAGGGTTTTATAATTCGGGGTGAGGAAAACACCGTTATGTGAGTACTTTTATGATATAATTTCAAACAGTCTCAACATGTTTACCACCCCTATTAACTCATTCTTGGAATCTCTTACAGGTGATTAAAAAAAGCTTCCAATAATGTCTTGAGAGAGATGGTGAATAGGTAAAGACTTTGAAATATTAATGATATAAAATAAATCCCTCAGAAATGTTAAGGTTTTTTTTAAACACCCTGTATTTTCTGATTTCCTTTTAATTTAATCTTTACACAGTAGGCTGGGGCTGTAGAATACACCGACTGCATCTCTGCAGAGGGTTAAGACTCCCGCAACGAGTGTCCTGGATATGACATTAAACAATCTGATGCTGAGGCTCCAGTAATGCTGGAGCTTTGGGGAATGCAGAGTGCTCCATCATTGCCATCGTTCCCAGATCCACTCTGGTTTGGAGGGGTAGCACCTGATAGGGTCATATCTATGGGTCAAATAGAACTAAATCATGTACTTTTTCAAACCTGAATTGTTTGAAATCGATCTGTTTTTGACATTTAAACTGTGTACTTTTGGTAAACTGAATTGTTTTCAATAGAACTGTTTTTATATATAAATGTGAGCAAATAAAAAAAACCCTGTACTTATGCTAAACTGAATTGTTTGAAATAGAACTGTTTATATGTATAAAAATGGATTTGTCAATAAATAACCTACAATGGTTGAAACCAAAGCAAACCAAACCAAATCATATATATTTAATATATATGTACAAAGAAGATTTGGCATTGAATAACCTACTATGGTTGACATGCTACAAAACCAAGCAATTTACTTTTTACACAATCATCTATTGATAATTTACATAAACAGTATTTTAAATTCTTATCAGTTTTATGTCTTATGATTTAGGTTTGAAGTATTAGTTGGTTGGCTGGTTGGATTTTATGGCATATCAACTCTTGAGGGTTATTTAATGTAAAATCTTGTTTATACATGTATATCAAATGTATATGATTTGTAAACAAATAGTTTGTAGGGAACATTTTTTAAACGAACCAGAGCTCATTTGTTTGCGCATAGTTAAAGGGTTTCTAGTATTGGTACCTAACGTTAACAATCTAATTTAACATCAGTCGTTTGTTTGCACACAGTTAAATGGATATACATATATGATTGTAAGTGAATATTTTGTAGGGAATTTTATTTTTCAAAAGTTAGAGCTAATTTGTTTGCCTGCAATTAAGGATTGCTATGGTTTGCACACAGTTAAGTAGTTTCTAGTATTGTTATCTAACACTAATAATTCTATTTAATATTAATCATTTGTTATCACACACTGAAGTCGTTCCAGGTATTGTTATGTAATACCAATAATTCAATTTTTGCATGCAGTTGAAGGGTTTCAAGTATTCCTCTCTAACACGAATAGTTTTGTTAAGTATTAGTCAATTGTTTACACACAGTTAAATTGTTCCAAGTATTGCAATCAAATAGCAATAGTTTTATTTGCACATAGTTATATGGTTTCAAGTATTTCTATGTAACACCAACAATTCAACTTAACATCGGTCGTTTGTTTGCACACAGTTCTATTTGACCTATTGATGAGACCCTAACACGCACTACCACTCCGGGTGAGGGTGGACTTGAGAATAATAGCAATGAAGGTTCTCCGCATTCTTCAAAACTTTAGGAGTGGAGCCTCACCATCAGATAGTTTAGTGTCATTACAGGACACTCGTCGGGTGGGGGTCTTACTCTTTTGTAGAGATGCAGTCGGTGTATTTTACTGCCCCGGTCGACTTGACTAGGGAGGCACTATATACTCAGGTGAATCTGGACTTACACAACCCCTCCGTATAAGGAGAGTGCGAAACAAGGTCAGTTTTTTTTAAAAGAAAATGATTAAAAAGTTCAGTCTGCTCTACTATTTACTCATAGTTGAATTCATGTCTTTCCGAAGGGCATTTGTTACTCCCATGAGATATGCAGCCTTATCCAGAATTTGAACTCTGATCGACGTGTCCATTTTCACGGATGTTAACCATTACACCACTAACGCCTCCTCTCTTCTGACGTATAAGGTGACTCCCCCACAACCAATATAATATATTGCCCAGTCAGCTGGGGCTGTAGAATACACTGACTGCAGAGGGGTAAGACCCCCCCCATATCGAGTGTCCTGGATATGACACTAAACAATCTGATGGTGAGGTTCCAGCAGTGCTGGAGCTTTGGGGAATGCGGAGTACCCCTTCATTGCCATTGCTCCCAGGACCACTCTGGCCCGGAGTGGTAGCACCTGATAGGGCCCTATCTATGGGTTAAATAGAACTAACAGCATACTTATGCTAAAATGAATTGAGTAAACTGAATAGCTTGAAATAGAAATGTTTTTGACAATTAAACCGTACTTACACTTAAACTGCGTGCTTATGCTTAGCTGAATTATTTCAAATAGAACAGTTTTTCGACATTAAAACTGTATTTACACTTAACTGAATTATTACATATAACTGCTTGAATAGTTTGAAATGGAAATGTTTTTGACAATTAAACAGTGTACTTATGCTAAACTTATCTATTTTCAATAGAACAGATTATTTACATAAAAATGTATTTGGCGTTAAATAACCTACAAAGGTTGATATGCCATAAACCCATCAAACCAAACCAAACCAAACCAATATATATATATATATATATATATATATATATATATATATATATATATATATATATTGGAGAGTATGTGCGCTCATGTGCGTAAGTATGTGTGTGCTTGTTTACGAGGCTGTTTGTCTATGTCTGCAAATGTGCTCGTTAAGTGTGTGGAAAAGTTACAGTAATATATTGTTAGTTAAGATTTTGTACACACCATATATGTATATATATATATACATAATCGTGTTGGAGTTAAAGATTATTAAACCAACATAAATTACTTCTGTTTGAATATTTCCACACTTAACTGACTTTGACTTGAACAGATAAGCTAGATTCACTTGAATAGACACAAACGGATTCCCTAATCCCGGCCAGAAGAGCAAACCTAACATTGATTAACAAAAAGAAAGACCCCCCCCCAAAAAAAAACAGCAACAACAGCAAAAAAAAAAGAACTTGTAATATTGTGGATTTTGCCGTTCCGGTGAGTCACCGAGTGAAAATAAAAGAAAGCGAAAATATAGACAAATATTTGGACCTTGCCAGAGAACGACCTCCCTCCACCAGAAAAAAAAATAATAACTCTGAGTACTACGGTGATACCAATTGGAATTAGTTCACTTGGCATAGTACCCAAATTCTTGGAAAAAAGACTAGAGGAACTGGAAATCAGAAGAAGAATCAAGACCACAACAGTGTTAAGATGGGCTAGAATACTGAAAACAGTTCTGAAGAGCTGAGGAGACTTACTGTCATTCACTCCACTAACGTCAGCTAAAGTTGGCGTGAAAAACTCGCAAGGAGTATAATGATAAATTTAAATTAACAAGAAGAAAACTTGTCAACCAAACCTCGCATTATCATATAGTGGTGACATCGAGATATTGATTTGACACGACAAAATATATTCACTAGCTGATTTATCAGTTGTGTGTTCTTAGTATGACACTAAACTAGATCCGGTGGTGAGGCTCCACTTTTGTAGCTCTGGGGAGTCTAGAGTAATTTTTTCTTGCCATTACTCCCAGGTCTACTTTCACCCAGGTTTATAATTCCTGTTAAGTTCCCACCCATGGGTCAACTAGATCATTTTGAGATAATTAAGTTTTTAATTAATTTTTTAAATGATTGTGAAGATACATTTTTTGTACTGTATTTATTCACCAAAACCCTTCGCTCGTGCAGGATGCGACACAAGGTCAATTTTTATGCAGAGTAAAACTAGTTTGAATTCTTTCTCCAACATTGGTTGCCATACCAAGGTTAAATAGCCTAGTCTATCCTACTATTTAACTACTGCTGGGATGATGTAAATAATTGGATTCATACATTTCTCAAGCGCCATGTGAAATGCAAAAGCCTCCGCAAGGATTTGAACTCAGATTCCGGGATTTATTTTCAACGACGATAACCGTTGTAGTTTTAGTTTTGGTTTGGTTTAGTTTTATGGTATATCAACCATTGTTGGTTATCTAATGCCAAATCTTGTTAATACATATATACTAAATAAATATGATTTAGTTTGGTTTGATTTTATGGCATATCAATCATTGTAGCTAGGCGCCTTTGGTGGTGTAATGGTTAGCAAGCTCGACTAGCAAACCTACACGAGTGAGTTCGAGTCTCATTGGGTGCCCCTTTCATATGGCCTTGTGCCACATCTAAGCAAAAAGCTTAGTAAATTACCATATCAATCATTGTAGGTTATTAAATGGCAAATCCATTTTTAACATATAAACAGTTCTATTTCAAATAATTCAGTTTAGCATAAGTACATTTTTGTTTACATTCGGTTAAATGTCAAAAACAGTTCGATTTCAAACAATTCAACTTTGCATAAGTACGCGGTTTAAATGCCAAAAATAGTTCTATTTCCAACTTTTCACTTTAGTCAACAAAGTTAAATGGTTCCAAGTATTGCTATGTTTCACGAACAATTCAGTTAAATATCAGTAATTTATTTACACAGAATTAAATGATCAAACAGTTCTATTTCAAACAATTCAGTTCAGCATAAGCACACAGTTTAGTTCTATTTAACCCATAGATAGAACCATATTAGGTGCTACCACTCCGGGCCAGAGTGGACCTGGGACCGATAGCAATGAAGGGGTACTCCGCATTCCCCCCAAATCTAGTATTACTGGAGCCTTACCATCAGATTGTTTCGTGTTATTTCCAAAACGCTCGTTGGGGGAGTCTTACCCCTCTGCAGAAATGCAGTCGGTGTATTATACAGCCCCATGTGACTGGGCCAGTGTTTTTGTACCATATATAATTAGAGACCATAATTATTAAACTGACTTCAGCGAAAAATAGCCCAACAAGGGTTGATAGCCCGTAAAACCAACCAAGCAAGTAATATCGTTCAGCATGTACTCCCGTATTTGGTTTGTGTTTAATGTCATATCAACTTTCATGGATTATTTAATGCCAAAGCTATCCTTGTAGTAGAACAACAATGATGCTATTTAACCCACTGCTGAAGAGGGATATACGGAGGTTCATACCTTTCCCCAAGATATTAATCCGAAAATCAGCATAATAGCCCAACTGAAGTTCGAACTCACTTTGATGTACTCCAGTATGTCAGCCATTACGCTACGGACGACTCCCCTCCCTACGTATCTGGAATTTTTGATATTTTCCTTGTGATATAATTGATCTAACATATCCTGTGTCAAACATTTGACTAAATCTTCCATCAATTTGATTACTATAAAAAAAACTGTCCTTCACATACAATTTTTCTCGTACAAATTTTCTCCTGACAGGCACAAACTCTTTTTCGGATTTTTCCATAATTTTAATTTATTTAGAAGTAGATTCGATTTTGGCGGGAAAAAGAGTTTCGATCTGCGCAAGCGAAACAGAATATAATCGAATCTCCTGTGCAGTAGAAAAATCACATAAATCCCAATTTATTCTTAGCTTGAATGATTTGTATTCTTCTAAAATCTATATTTAATCAAATTGATTTTTTATTGTTAAAAAATTGTTTTTCTGTTTCCCAAGCGATTTTTTGTGATGACCAGAATTCGTATTTAATGAATACAGACGTCGGGTTTGGTTTCTTTGTTTAATGGCATATCAACCTTTGTGAGTTATTTAATGCCAAATCTATCCTTCGAGAAGAACAGCAGTCGTACTATTTAACCCGTAGTTGAAGAGATAAAGAGGTTCATGCATGCCTTTCCCTAAGGCAATGAAATTCAGCGACTAGAGTTTGAACTTGCTTACTACAATGTCGTAGTCCAGTACGTTAGCCACAATTGGTTTAGTCTACTTGTTTAATGACACGGCAAGTCTTTACGGATTATTTAATGCCAAAATTTAATTTTTTTTTAAGTGTTTGATTGCAATCTCAACTGCACTTCTTAAAAATCTATCTCAAATCATTTATTTGCATGGCTTCAAGTATTTTAGCATAATTGTTAGAGTGTTCGCCAATGGTTCGGGAGACCGGGGTTCATTCCCAGGTCGAGTCATACTAAAGACTCAAAAAATGGTACTTGATGCCGCCTTGCTTAACACTCAGCATTATAAGGTACAAATCAAGGGTAACGTGGAGCGATCCAGGGAATGGAGTAGTAGCTATTGAAAGTCACCCTCGACTACGGTTGCCAATTTTACTTTTTACTATATGGTTCAAAGTATCCTTTTCTAATTTATACACAATTACATGGTTTAAAGTAACTATTCTTAATTAATAAAAGATGTTTATTTGTGCAGTTATATAAGTAAAGTAAAGTTGTCTCCCTTTAGTCGAGGGTGACCTGATGGCTCCTTTTTCGATAGCTACTACACCAAGGTGTTGGGGAGGGTGCAATCCTTTCCCCGGATTTCTCCACTTTAACCTTGATCCGTACCTTATATTGCTAAGTGTTAAGCAAGGAGGCATCAAATACCATTTTTTGAGTCTTTGGTGTGACTCAACCTGGGATTGAACTCTGAACCATTGGCGAACACTAGCACCTGATAGAGTCCTATCAATGGGTTGAATAGAACTAAATAGTGTACTTATGCTAAATTGAATTGTTTGAAATAGAACTGTTTTTACTTCTAACTGTGTGTAAACAAAAACTGTACCCATGTTAAACTGAATTGTTTGAAATAGAACTGTTTTTGACATTTAAACTGTGTACTTATGCTAAACTGAGTTGTTTGAAATAAAACTGTGTATATGTATAAAAATTGTTTTGGCATTAAATAACCTACAATGGTTGATATACCATAAAACCAAAACAAACAAAACCAAACCAAAATGACTTAATTCGGCGTTAAATGACCCGAAGAGGGTTAATACGCCGTAAAATCAACCAACCAACCAATCAACCAACCAACCAACAAACAAACAAACAGATATAATGGGACCATGACAGGTACTACTACCCTGACATCCCTTTTTTGGGATGGTGAGATCTTACCTCACTGCAGACGATACAGACGGCGTACAGTCCCCGAGTAATTTTAAACAGATTTCTTTTAGCCATAGATGGAACCCTAACAAGTACTAACACAATGAGTCAGAGTGGACCTGGAAGTAATGGCAATGACGTAGTTTTCTACATTCCTAAGAGCTCTATAACTGGTGCCTCACTATCAAATACTGTTTAGTGTCATACCAAAAGTACTCATTGGTTGTGGTCTTATCCCTCTGCAAAATTTGGCGTATTCTATAGCCACAGATCTGTAGAACCCTAACAGGTCATTTTTGAACTGAGTGTGATGGCAATAAAGGGGTGACTACACACCCCTTAAAGTTGCAGAACTGTAAACTCACCACCAGGATATGACACTACACAATCTGATGGTGAGGTTCCAAAGATGCTGGAGGTTTGGGGAATCCGTGGCACCCCTTCATTGCTATCGCTCCCAGGTCCACTCTGGCCGGGAGTGGTAGCACCTGATAGGGTCCTATCTATGAGTCAAATAGGACCAAACTGCGTACTTATGCTAAACTGAATTGTTTGAATTAGAGCTGTTTGACTAAATTGAATAGCTTGAAATAGAAATGTTTTGACAATTAAACAGTGTACTTACATTTAAACTGCGTACTTATGCTAAACTGAATTGGTACTGTTTTTGTATGCTAAACTGAATTGTTTGAAATGGAAATGTTTTTGACGTTGAAACTGTACTTACGCTTTACTGAATAGTTTGATATAGAACTGTTTAGACATTTAACTGTGTATAAACAAAAACTATACTTATACTAAACTGAATTAGTTGAACAATAATTGTTTGAATAAACTGAATAGCTTGAAATAGAAATGTTTTTGACAATCAAACTGTGTACTCATTCTTAACTGAATTGTTTGAAATAGAACTGATTATTTGTATAAAAATGGATTCAGCATTAAATAACCTTCAAAGGTTGATATGTCATAAACCCAAACAACCAACCAACTAAGCATTCATTTCTACAATAATAGCAATTATTTTATTATAAATTATCTTTAAAAGAAAAACTATATTTTTTTTCTCGAAAAACCTTAAGCGTAATGCATTTACCTCCAAACCAGACCACCTTGACGGCTGGGGCTTTAGTATGATACTAAACTGCATCTAATGGTGAGGCTCCAGTTCCGGGGCTTTGGGAAATGTAGTGTTTCCTTTCATTGCCATTACTCCAAAGTCCACTCTGACTCATAGTGGTTGTACCTTTAAGAGTCATATCTATCGGTCAAATAAAACTTCAATCATTTATTCTTGGGTTTTTGTTTAGTTATCTGAATCCATACAAAGTCCATGATACGGCTGTTTAATAGATTTAACAAGAACATATTTATTTACAAGAGAATATGTAGATGTATCTGAAAAAATATTCGAATAACCAAATATTTATTCGTATAAAAAAGAGAAATGAAACATTCAAATAAAAAGTCGCTCTGTTTGTTATAAATTTGTAATCTTTGTGAAAAACTTGTTAAAAGTAGATTAATACTTGATTTTATCTTCAGGTTGAAATATTTTTTCACTTCTTTCCCTTGCAGAGACAGACTTGATTTATTCAATCTTAATTTTTTTTTTTTAATATTGACTCTTGTCTTTTTTTTCCTTTTTTTAAAATGTATTTTTTAAATTTCTTACTCTGACACTTTACCTCGAGGAAGGAATTCCAAATTTTTTCTAGACCTTGAGGTTCCACAAAGGTTTCTTACGTAAAATAATGATCAGAAGTAAAGATTAAGTCTGTGAGTTAAAATTAAATGGATAAGCATTGTGTGTGTCTATTACCAAAAATACTATGCTACTCCAAAGGAAGTAGAAATAGAAAATGAATTACTATTACGAGAATCATTAAATAAGTTTCCAGACTTTTTTCGTATACGTACTTTTATTGATAGTACACACATGAAACTCTAGTCCCCTTGGAAGTAATATCCTCCGGCTGCAATGCACTTGTTGTACCATTCCAATAACTTCTGGAAGGCCCCATGGAAGTCCTCTTGTGTGAGCGTGTCAATGACCTTCGTCACAGCCTCTTTCATCTCCACAATTGTTTCATAACGACAGCCTTTGAGCTAAGGGAATAACCAAAAGTCACAGGGACCAAGGTCGGGACTATAGGGAGGGTGAGGAAATGTCTTGATGCCCATCTTGGTCAAATAGTCTGTGACAAAGATGGAGTTGTGGACTGGTGTATTGTCCTGGTGGAAATACCACTGACCCGATTTGAAGAGTGCTGGCCTCTTCCGACGGAATCTCTTGCTGAACTCGCTTAAAACCTCAACATAGTAACCCTAACCCTAACCCTTTGGCCAATCAACTCTGGTGTATTGACTTCCTTACTCCTTCCACACCTCTCATCATCCCTCACAGACTCCCTGCCTTGGTTGAATCTCTTATGCCACTCAAAAACTGATGCTCGACTTATGCAAGATGGTCGAAAAGCAATCTGAAGCATTCCATACGTTTCTGTGGCACTTTTCCAAGTTTAAAACAGAATTTTATTGCATATCGTTCTTCTAAAGTGTCCTTTTTGAAATTCACCAGCTGTGACAATCAGGCTTTAGTAGGGTATATTCCAATTGCTGCTGTAGCTGTTCCTTTGATCCTGAAATCATAAAAATTGGTCAGTCATCTCATAAGATGTATAGCAATATCATAGTGAATTTTCAGAGTCTACGACAATTTTAAATGCCTGTACAAAAAAGTCAGGAAACCTATTGAAGGCGCCACGTACTTATGGATGTTGATTGGTAGCATAACGAACCGATAAAATCCATGACACGGCTGTTAAATAAGTTTAAGGGGATAATATTTACATTATTTACAAGAGGATATGCAACTTATTTAGTGAGAATTGTTCGTCAACAGAGTATCTCATGTGATGGAGATAACTGAAATTGGCATTGTCCAAATATAGATATGTCTTTAAGAAGTGGTGAGAACAAGGACTAATGACGAGTGTCGAATTATTCACTGTTCTGGCAAGCCTGTGAAAATCTGAATTTATAAAGAACTTGGGTAGATTAAATTGAGATACCACTGGTAAATAATAAAGAATACTTACAATAACTTAACTCTTGTACTCGGTCATTCTTAAATGAAATTAGAACAATCTACCTCCGCGGAAGTGTGTCCTGTATGGTTTAGGAAACAGCCTCTCTGCTTCGTTCTTCCATGGCTGATATAATATTCCGGACGCTCCCGCAAATCTTCATGGTCATGCCTTCTGCCTACACGTTGCATGTGGACACGCCTCCTTCTAGCATGCCACCTACGCAATTTACGGGGCACTCTCACCAAGGAGCAATCTGCGTTTTGTAGAGTTTAGGAAACAGGTGCACTTCCCGTTATTCCACCCGGGCACCTTATGCGGCATGTCTAAGGGATCTTCCAGTCAATAACCTGCAATAGTATTTTAATTATTTTTGAAATTTAAACAAAGAAATCGGTTCGAAGTTCTGTATGGCCCCCAGAGTTCGATAAAGGCCGAAGGACGCATCGGTTGAAACGTTGTGAATATAACAATGAAATTGAAGACAATAATCCAAATACTTTAAGTGATTAAAGTTATCAAGCTTCATTTCAGAAATTCAGACAAATAATAAATCTAGATTGTTGAAAAAGAGATAAAGGTGTACCCATTGGTTGGTAAACTGTATTTTCTTCTTAATATTTTAGATTTGACAAAAGGGAAATAAATGGCTTCGTAGAGCCTATGCGCCGAAAGTGTATTTTGGACACTCTTATCTTAGGTTTTGAGGCGTGAACATCTGGATAATATCTGATTAGACAGTTAGTGGGAAAGAAAGACAGAAGGTACAAGAGTAATTATCAACCGAATGTCCTTATCTTAACGTATTACATTTCTTGCGTTAAGTGAAAAGAGGAAAATAGAGTCGGTGACTCGAGTTCAAAACCTGTACGAGACTGTGTTTCTCTTTTGCACAAGTGTCCTTTGAAAAGACATAAATCTACCCGTTC
Source organism: Sepioteuthis lessoniana (assembly GCA_963585895.1). Classification (NCBI taxonomy): domain Eukaryota; kingdom Metazoa; phylum Mollusca; class Cephalopoda; order Myopsida; family Loliginidae; genus Sepioteuthis; species Sepioteuthis lessoniana. Next base: position 51,543 of record CAUZXS010003194.1, on the reverse strand, counting down.
TCCCCGCAGCCATGGGTAAATAGTAGGGCGGACTGGATTCTTTAACCTTGAGTAGATGAGCAGAAGGAAAACCATGAATTCAACCGCGTTGAAATGTTGACCTCGTGGCAAATCTTGCCCGTAGTGGAGGAGGTGGTTAAATAGATTTCTTGCCCTGACCAGAGCATGCATTTGGCTTCAAATCTTATTATTGCTGTTTAAAATCGAATTTTGGATAAAAAGAGAAAACTGCGTTCTTCAGCTGATCTTAAAAAGTATTTATGATATCTTTTACTCGTGTTGTTGTCTTTCTCTAAGAAAGCAGAGAATGATTACAACGCTGATTTATAAAAATATAACCTCTTTCTTTTCTTTTCCTTTTATTAACTGAAATGTACCAAAATGTATGGGTAAGAGTGACAGAGAATCGGAGACGGCCGAGATGCACACCACACACACTGGGGGGGGGGCGACAGTGCGGTTCTTCTGTGAAACCCCTTTGCCTCTCTGCTTCGTTCTTCCATGGTTGATATAATATTCCGGACGCTCTTCGTGGTCATGCCCTCCGCCTACACGTTGCATGTGAACACACCTCCTTCTAGCATGCCACCTACGCAATTTACGGGGCACACTCGCCAAGGAGCAATCTGGGTCCTGTAGAGTTTAGGAAATAGGTGCTCTTCCTGTTATGTCTCTCACGCAGCTTATACGGCATGTCAAAGGGATCTTCCAGTCAATAACAAACAACAGTATTTTAAATATTTTAGAGATCTAAAACGGCTATCATTTTAAAATATCTAAAATAAGGCCATTAAAAATATCACTGCTCAAATACTTATAAAAAGAAATTGTCGATAACAAAACAACTTTTTATAGGATTATTCATAGTAACTAGATCAGTAGTGCTCAGACGGGGTTCATATGGTCCCTGAAGTTTCAAATAAGATTTTTTGGCGTCCACCCAAGCAAAATAGTATATTGGGGAGGGCCCTCGATAGTATTTTAGTGGCCCATGAAAAAAATGTTACTTTAGACGTAGTTATTGCGAGAAATAACTGTTTCTTTCTCTAACGCTTAGCACAGTTCAACATAGTTATGATGCAGTGAACATTTACTGTCAAGGGAGACAATCAATTTAAAATTGAACTTTGGGACGCTGTTCTCTCATTTCCGGCTAATTAGTATCTTGGTTGCAGCTATATGGGGTGTATTTTACTCATAAGATGTATTTTAATAGAATTAATTTACTTAATAAACAGTTTCAAGACGAAAACTCTGGTCTCATATCCTCTAAAGGAACTATAACTGCTTTTCTGGGGAAAATTCTTTTCCACAAAATGAATATCGTATGTTATGTATTATTACACTTTCCTGGTTTAAAATCGATTGAAAGTGATGTACACCATAATGACCTTGCATTGTATCCTGAACAATTGTAAAACTTGGATGATGATATGCAAGCTCGGTTTAGCGATCTACTCAAGTTAAATAGAACACGTTGGGTAACACTTCCTTTCGGAGTTAATGTTACTGATGTAAATATCTGTTTGCAAGAGAATCTCATTGAACTGCTAAGTGTTGAAATATTTCAAGGAAGATTTAAAGATAGGAAGCATAATATTTGGAATTGTAATGATACTGCTAAAATATCCACTACTTTGGGAAAAAGCGCAATCGTATGTTACTGTTTGACCTTCACCTTACCTGATTGAATCTAGCCCACTTGGCTGGGGTTGTAGAATACACCGACTGCATCACTGCGGGGGGGATAAGACCCCCTCAACGAGTGTTCTGAATATGACTTTAAACAATCTGATGGTGAGACTCCAGCCTTGTAAAGTATCTCTTCATTGCTATTACTCGCAGGTCCACTCTGACCCGCAGTGGTAGCACCTGATAGTGTCCTATCTATAGGTCAAATAGAACAAACTGTGTGCAAACAAACAACTGATGTTAAATTATGACTGCTATATAGCAATAGTTGAAACAATTTAACTGTGTGCCAAAAAGATCTCGGGCTCCTTTAAGAATGTTATCTACAAAATGTGTTTACAAATTATATATATATATATATATATATATATATATATATATATATATATATATATATATATATAAAAGAGGATTTGGCATTAAATAACCTACCATGGTTGTTATACCATAAAACCAAACCAAACCAAACCAAACCATACATATTTAATATATATGTATAAAGAGGATTTGACATTAAATAACCAACAATGGCTGATAAGCCATAAAACCAAACTAAATCCTTTATATTTAATATATATGTTTAAAGAGGATTTGGCATTAAATAACCTACAATGGTTGATACGCCATAAAACCCACCCAGACTAAATCATGCATATTTAATATATATGTATAAAAAGGATTTGCCATTAAATAACCATCAATGGTTGATATGCCATAAAACCCAACCCAAGTAAACAAAACCTTGTTGAATTTACTTACAATCAATGGCTTGTAATCAACTCAACATTGTAGAAAGAGGTGATCTTCAATTATCATTGATGGCGTTGATTTAGTTTGGCTTCTTTGTTTAGCAACATATCAATCTTCGTGGGTTATTTCATGCCAAATCCATCCTATGGTACTATTTAACCCATAGCAAGAGGGATAAGGGGATTCATATCTTTCATAAAGTTATTTATCCGAAAGCGAATGTAAAAGTGTGATTAGAGTTCGAACTCGTCTTGTATGATGTCGTAGTCCAGCTTGTTAGCCACTACGCAACGGGGACTCTCCCTGATAACGTTGGAACCAAATATTTTAAGCTTAAACTACAAGTGTCTCAGTGAATAAAGTAGTACTAAATTAGTATCTTTTTTTTAAAAACGCCTTTGACTGTTTATGATTTGTTTTACTAGTAAATATTCATTTTCAAGAGAATTTAGTTGTTAATATTCAATGAATTAGTTATGCTTCTACAATACACAAAAAATTTTAGCATTTTTTTCATACGATTCCTAATAATATGTAGTAATAAAAATTCAATAGAATTTTCGAGTCCATCAAAATTAAATTGGAATCAAAGAGGTTCGTTGATAAAAAGAAAACAAAACTTGAGACCCATTCATTTAGTTTTTTTTATTAAATTTTAGCAAGTGTTGAACTTACCTATAAGCAATAGGTTAGGGCTACACATCCTCAGGGTCTTATTTAAAAAAATGTTTTTATCTTATTTGATGTTAATTTATTAAAAACAATACAGTTATTTTATTTTATTTTGAAAAGGGTTTAGAATTTTATATTGCTGAGGGCCTCAACTTAAAAGTCTGGCACTGATTTTGGAAAATAATACTGGAAAAATTACCCATGTTTTTTTTGGCAACGAAATAAGGTTTGGTTTCGTTTCTTTGTTTAATGACATATCAACCTTCGTGGGTTATTTACTGACAAAGCCATCCTTGTAAGAACTATTTAATCAATAGCTTGGGGGAGGATAAGGGCAACGTAATTAGGAAGATTGAACGTTATTAATTCTTAAAATGTGGGAAGAAAAGTCTTATGCCAGTTAAATTGAATTAAGAATTGAAGAATTTGAAAATATCAGTTTTGGGTGAAGTAAAATATAATTAATTATAGATTATAAACAAATAAGTAAAGTAAAGTTGGCGACCATAGTCGACGGTGACCCGAAGGCTCCCTTTTCAATAGCTACTACACCATGGTGTAGGGGAGGGCGCTACTCCTTCCCTGGATTGCTCCACTTTACCCTTGATCCGTACCTTATAATGCTGAGTGTCAACCAAGGAGGCATCAAGTACCATTTTTTAACTCTTTGGTATGACTCGACCTGGGATTGAACCTATGAATATTGAGGATATGTTTATATAAATTTAATCAAGAACAGATCAAGGAGACTTTTTTAGTATTACATTATTTGTCAGCGTATAAGACGACCTTTGAACCTTAAGAATACCCAGTCTGGGGCTGTAAAATACACCGACAGTACCACTGCAGACGGATAAAACCCAGGCCACCAACGAATGTCCTTGATATGACACTAAACGATGTAGAACTTTGGGAAATACCCCTCCATTGCTATTACTCCCCGGTCCACTCTGACCCCGAGTGGTAGTATCTTTTAGGGTCCCATCTATAAGTCAATTAGAAATATTTAATCAATTTCTCTAGTTGACGTCATTTAACTGTGTGCAAACGAATAACTGTAAAATTAAATTATGAGTATGATGTAGCAATACTTGAAACTATTCAACTGTTTGCAAACGAATGAATAATGTTGAACAGAATTACTAGAGTTAAGTTGCAAAACTGGAAACCGTTTACCTATGTGTAAATAACTCTGTTAGTGTTTGATACAAATACTTGAAATCATTTAACTGTCATCATCATCATGTCGCGCCGCCAGCACGGATCTCCCTGAACCTCTCTTGCCACCCGTCTCTATCGTCCATCGTTCCCGGTAGGTCTTCAAGGCTACATCCTGTATCGGCACAGAACTGTTGTAGATTCTAGCTGGTCGTTCTGCCTTTGCTCGTCCATGTGATAGGGTCCACCGGAGTATGTCGCTTATGGGTTCGTCCCCACTTCTCCAGCAGTGTCCCGCATGTCTTGTTCGTCAAACTTGGATAGTTTTCGTGATTGGTGGTAGGTGGCCGTACAGCTGCTGTTTTAAGGGGTTTTGTCTCCAGGACTTGTTCAATATAGCTCGCAGCATTCTTGTGTAATTGCCGTCAAGTTTTTTCTCCACACGTTTAGTTAGCGTCCATGTAGTGCATCCATACAGCAGTATCGACACAACCGCTGCTTGGAAGAAACTGCGTTTTATTTTATTGGTTAGGTCTGACTTTCATATGATCGATAGTCTATCGATAGCTGTCCATGCCTTTGCTAGTCGCATGTTGATGTCTGTCTCGGTTGATGAGACACTGCTTCCTAAGTAGGTGAACTTGTTCACTAATTTAAGAGGGCTACCATTTTGTGTGGAGATGTCGCCTCTTTGATTAAAGCACATGTATTCCGTCTAGTGCGCGTTGATATGGAGGCCTATGCCAGTAGACAACAGTAGACAACCAAATGAGCTTTGGCTCGTTAAAAATTGTTACCTATAAACTGTTCGTGCACAAATTATATATAGTTTATATATTTGTATAAACAGGATCTGGCATTAAATAACCTACAAGGGTTGATTTGCCATAAAACACAACCAACCAACTTGAAAATATCCCCCAAATACTTCCAGTATAAAACGTGAACCTTAAATCCAGTAGCATACAATAGGATTTTAAAAAAATCAAATATATAAAAATAAGAATTAAAAGGGACCATAGGTTAAAAAAAAAAAGGTTAGGAGCAAGTGAACGAGATTGAATAAATAGAATAATATCAGATTCCTGATTGAGTGAAGGCCAGAATCGCTAATGCTTAAGCCGGCTTTTCCTCTCTGACAAGTACGATTTAACATGATAGTGACGTAAGAACGAAATGTCTGAAGGGGAGAATAGCGTCTCTATTCATTGAGTAGGTTAGCCGTTCACAGGAAGTATACGGATGAACTTAAAAGCGTTTCATAAATATTGCAGTGGTGAACAAAGGAGAGAAAAGAAAAAGAAAAAGAAGCTTAGGTTGAATGATATAATCAATGTCGTCTCAAGTACTACAAGAAAGACACAACACTGGCCAACAACATTGGTTGCAGCCAATGGTCTCACGGATGCATTTTACGAAGGACGGTTTAAAAGTAAAGCCCCCTTTGTATTTCCATAAAAAACTAGCACAAATACAGGGATTACATTAACAACGTTGGGTAGAGAAAATTTTCTGCAACAAAACTAGACGCACTTAGCGTAATGGTTATCTTAAGAATCGATGACTCAAGTTCAAATCCTGGACGAAGCTATTAACGTTTCACTTTAATGCTCTTACAAAAGGCATGAATCCATGTTTTTCCCGAAGCTATGGGTAAATTGTAGAGCAGATTGGATTCTTTAGCCTTGGTTAGGCAACCAATCTAGGAGAAGAAAAATCATGAGTTTAAGCCTACTTTACTCCATTTAAAATTTTACCTCGTGTCACGTTCTGCCCATGGTGGAGAGGTTGGGTAAATGCTTACAGAACTCGGTTTTCAAATCTTAGATGAGGCTGTTTGCATTTCACTTTGCGCTAATGCCCTTGGAAAAGGCATGAATCTTTATTTTCTCCCTCAAGCTATGAGTAAATTGTCGAGAAGACTAGCCTCTCTAGGCTCGGTACGGCAACCAGTCTATGAGAAGGAAAACTTTGAATTCGAAATCAGTTATATTTCATATGAAATTTACCTTGTCTCGCTTCCCAGCAATGGAACCGCCTTGTTTGAACACGCCGACTGAATCTCTCTTTTGAGAGAGAGAGAGAGAGAGAGAGAGAGAGAGAGAGAGAGAGAGAGAGAGAGAGAGAGAGAGAGAGAGGCCTCTTTCCCTAAAAAAGGGATTTCTTGGTTATGACACAAAACTGCACTTGATGGAGAGCCCACAATCCTGAAGATCTGGGAAAAGAAAAGTACCACTTCATTGCCATTACTCCCTGGTCCATCCTGACCCAAAGTAGTTCCATCTATGGGTCAAATAGATATGTTTGAAAATTATTGATATTCAGTTGCAGCACTATTAGTTACTTGAAGCTAGAATTATTTTCTAAGGATTATTATTAGCTACTAGCAATCATACAATTGTGTGTAAACAAATGACTATTACGAAATTGGGATAGTTATTTTAAACCATATGTGTATGAATTAACAGTTTTAGATTGGAATAGTTGAAATCATACAACTGTGTACAAATTATTTGATTAATTACGTGAAGCTAAGATTGTTTAGTAAGGATTACGATCATATTATTAATTATTCAAAACCTTACAACTGCTTGCAAATTATTGATGTTAGATAAGAATACTTGAAACCATATAACTGCTTGCAAATTATTGAATACTTAGATTCATATAACAGTGTGGAAACAAATAATTATCAAATAAAACTTACTTTTAACCATGAAATTATATATAAATTATTTGTATTAGGAACACTTGAAACCACACAACTGTGTTCAAATTATTTGTATTTTTTTAGAAATACTTCCTTTAATATGCAAATGGTGCAATTAAAAAAGTTTCCTTAGAATTACGTAATTATTATGATTACAATCAAACCTTTACAAATGAATGACATTTCGACATTAAATAACCCATAAGGACTTGATATCCTGTTAAATAAACCTAAACAAAAGAAAGGAATGCAATGGAATGTAGATAATATAAACGGTTATGATTACATTATATAACCCATAAGGAGTTGAGATACCGTTAAACAATTAAGCCAAGCCATATATTTTGCCTTGTGTGTTTGTTGTTGTTTCCGCAGCAATAAATGGGAGTTATCACTTTCTCTTCGTATGTTATCAGAGGGAAAAAAAAAGAAGAAAAAAAAAAGAGAATTTTTCTATGCTATTCGGACATTTCCCTTGTTCTGATGATAAATCAAAATTTTCCTTTATCCAAATAAATGTGCGAAAACAGACCTTGCAGAAATATCATTTCTCAACGGATAAACTTCCAATACTGATATCCGTGCCCTCTGAGAATACTTCCTCAGCGAATTATTACTGAAGACCAGTGCATTTCCTGCTGTCTGCGGTAACTAATGGTGTTCTGGGGCAGTTTTGGAGTAGTTTCTGTTTGTATTATCAACTCCATTACAATTCAACGTAATCTCCAACGAAATAGTTCCCTGGAGAAAACCACACACAGAATTGAAAGTCTTCAACTGACACTGCCTTTAGAATGATTATACCTTTTCTGATCTGGGTCTTATCTGACCATGTTGGTTGGTTGTGTTTTAGGATATATCGACCTCTCGGGTAGTTTAATAGTTAACAAGCTTGACTAGCAAACCTTCAGGAGTTAGTTCGAGTCTCACTGGGTGCCCTCTTCATGCAGCCTTGTGCCACATTTAAACAAAAAAGCTTAGTAAATTACAACCTTTATATGTTATTTGATACTAATAGTTAAATGGTTTCAAGCATTGCTATCTAACATTGATAGTTTTATTTACACACAGATGGTTTCAAGTATTGCTATATAGCTCTAGCAATTCTAGTCAACATTATTCATTTGCTTGTACACAGTTAAATGGCTTCAAGTATTGCTATCTTACACTGATAGTTTTATTTACGCACAGATGGTTTCAAGTATTGCTTTTTAGGACTAGCAATACTATTCAACGTTATTTATTTGCTTGCACACAGTTAAATGGTTTCAAGCATTGCTATCTTACACTGATAGTTTTATTTACACACAGATGGTTTCAAGTATTGCTATTTAGGACTAGCAATACTATTCAACATTATTCATTTGCTTGCACACAGTTAAATGGTTTCAAGTATTGCTATGTAATACTCATAATTCAATTTAACAGACATTTTTTGCACACAGCTATGTGGCTTCAAGTTTAGAAAAAGATTAAATATTTCTATTCAATGCATAGACGATACTCTAACAGATACTACATCTCCGATCTGTCCATTTGCGGAGAGAGTAGGAAGAATATAAATTACAACGTAATTAGATCTAAATAATGCGTACGAAACATCATTGAAAAATAAGGTAGTCGAAGGAATCAGCACACATCATGTAATCAGATTATTTAATCAGTCGACCGAGCATAGACATCAACAGTTTATGAGAATTTCCAAATAAAAAAAAGAAGGAAAACATGATCCCCAAAATTGAAGAATATATAAAATTAACCTAGTTCTTTGGAAAATTATCCCAATAGGCTGGGGCTATAGAATACACCGATTACATCTCTACAGAGGAGTAAGACCCTCCCAAACGAGTGTCCTGGATATGACATTAAACAATCTGATGGTGAGGCTCCAGGAATGCTGGATCTTTGGGGAATGCGAAGTACCCCTTCATTACCATCTCTCCCAGGTTCGCTCTGGCTCAGAGTGGTAGCATCTGATAGGGTTCTATCTATGGGTCAAATAGAACGGTTTGACATTAAAACTGATAGCAAACAAAAGACTTATGCTAACACTTGAATTATTAGAAATAGAACCGTTTGATCATTAAACTGTGTGTAAACAAATGACTGATGTTTAATTGAATTGTTAGTGATGCATAGCAGTACTTGGACCCATTTAACTTTGTTGACTTATGCTAAATTGAATTGTTAGAAATAAAACTGTTTAATCGTTTAACTATGTGTATCTAAAAATGTGTTTACAAATCATATATTTGATATATATGTAAAAACAGGATTTGGTATTAAATAACCAACAATGGTTGATATGCCATAAACCAAAGCAAAGCAAATCAAAAATTGGAAAATCACGATTTGAGCAAATAAATCAGAGAAGAACTGTTTCAAGAGTTTTCAGTCAGAAACATTTAGTTGGTTGGTTGGTTTGGTTTTATGGCATATCAATCTTTGTAGGTTATTTAATGCTGAATCCATTTTTATACAAATAATCAGTTCTATTTCAAACCATTCAGTTCAGCATGAGTATACAGTTTAATTATCAAAAACATTTCTACTTCAAGCTATTCAGTTTATTCAAACAATTATAATTCAAACAATTCAATTTAGCATAAGTTCACTTTGAATGTTAAAAACAGTTCTATTTCAAGCAGCTCAGTTTAGCATAAGTAAACAGTTTAATTGTCAAAAATATTTCTATTTCAAGCTATTTAGTTTAGTCAAACAGTTCTAATTCAAACAATTCAGTTTAGTATAAATATAGATTTCGTTTACACACAGTTAAATGTCAAAACAGTTCTATATCAAACAATTCAGTTTAGCGTAAGTACAGTTCCATTTCAAACAATTCAGTTTAGCATGAGTATGCAGTTTAAATGTAAGTACACAGTTTAATTGTCAAAAACATTTCTATATCAAGCTATTCAGTTTTGTCAAACAGTTCTCTTTCTAACAATTCAGTCTAGCATAACTATGCAGTTTAGTTCTGTCTAACACATTGATAGGGCCCAATCAGATCCTACCATTCCAGGCCAGAGTGGACCTGGGGGCAATGGCAATGATGGGGTACTCCGCATTTCCCAAAGCCTTAGAGGTGCAGTCAGAGTATTCTACAGCCCCTGCTGACCGGGCAATACCCAGAGTTAATGTCAAAACAGTTTTATTTCAGATAATTCAGTTTAGCATAAGTACACGGTTTAGAGGTCAAAACAGTTCTATTTCGTGCAATTCAGGTTAGCATAAGTATGCAGGTTAAATGTCAAAAAGTTTTTTTAAACAATCCAATTTAGCATACACATGCAGTTTAAATGCCAAAAACAGTAAACCCAAACCAGGTGCTACCATTCAGAGCCAGTGTGGACCTGGGAGCAATGGGTGCCAAGGATTCCCCAAAACTCCAGCATTACTGGAACCTCCCCATTAGATTGTTTAGTGTGATATCCAGGACACTTATTGGGGGAGTCTTACCCCTCAGCAGAGAAGCAGTCGGTGTATTCTATAGTACAATTTGCCCAGTCGACTGCTTCTCTGCGGAGGAGTAAGACCCACCCACAACGAATGTCTTGTATATAACACTAAACAATCTGATGGTGAAGTTCTATGAATGCTGGAGCTTTGGGGAATGCGGAGTACCCTTTCATTGCCATACCTCCCAGGTCTACTTTGGCTCGGAGTGGTAGCACCTGATAGGGTCCTATTAACGGCCCGATAGAACTAAACTGTGTACTTATGCTAAACTGAATTGTTTAGAATAGAACTGTTTTTTTATGCTTAACTGAACCGTTTGGATTAGAACTGTTTTTGAAATTGAACCTGTGTACTTATGCTAAACTAAATTGTTTGAAATAGATCTGTTTTTGACATTTAACTGTGTGTAAACAAAACTACACTTATACTAAACTTAATTGTTTGAAATAGAACTGCTTAAATGTATAAAAATGGATTTGGTATTAATAGCCTACAATGGTTGATGTGCCATAAAACCAAACCAAACTAAACTGTACTTTGGCGAAACTGAATTGTTTGAAATAGAACTGTTTTGACATTTAACTGATGTAAACAAAAACTATACTTATGCTAAACTGAATTGTTTTAAATAGAACTGCTGATATGTATAAAATAGATTTGGCATTAAATAACCTACAATGGTTGATGTGCCCGAAAACCAAACCAAACCAAACAAAGTACAAAAACAAAGAAATTAGTACGAATGAACCAAAGTTTTAGTACTCAATTTTTAAAGTAATCTCAAATACAAGTGAAAAACTAGAAAAGCATAATAATATACTTTAGTCATTGTGGTTAAAATCATTTTTTTTATTTTGGTCATCCATATTTCAGCTATCTCATGAAATACTCGTAACATTAAGCAGGCTTTCATCATGTAAGGTTTGGATTGGTTTGGTTTCCTTGTTTAATAGCATGTCAACCTTTCGTGGGTTATCTAATGCATCCTTGGAGCAGAACAGTAGTGCTACTATTTAACCTGTTGTTGGAGAGGGGGGAAATAAGAGCGTCCATACCTTTCCCAAGAGTATTATTTCGAAAGTGAACGCAATAGAGAGACTAGAATCCGAACCCGCTTACAAAAATGTTGCAATTCAGCACGTTAGCCACTCCGCCATATATGAAAAACGAAAGCTAAAAACATAACGTAACATGTTTGTCATTGTGGTGGCGCTTACCTCAGCTGTCCTATTTGATACTCGTATATTTGAACAGGTTTCCATCCCATTTAGAGTAACGAAAGCAAAAACAACGTGACATACTTTGGCAGTTTAATTGTGTTGGTTGGTTGGTTGTTTTTACGGCATGTTAACCCTTGTTGGGTTATTTCATGCCGAAGTCAGTTTAACAATTATGGTCTCCAATCATATACGATACAAAAATTATCTTCACAATCATATCGAATAGGTAAACATTTCATACTTTGGTACAATATCAATGTTTTAAGAACTAATATATGTATTTACCTACCCCTCTGTCATTGGCACAAGTCAATTTTTTTGCGGAGTTTAACAGGTTTGAATTCAGATTTTTCCTTCTCTTAAACTGGCTCACATATCAATAGTAAAGAGCTTAGTCCGACCTGCTATTTATCCATAGCTCGATTCATACTTTTTCAAGGGTATGAACGTTATGTGAAAATGCAAACAGTCTCGTCCAGGGTTTGAACTCATGTCGCTGTGCTTATTTCTCACAACTATAACCATTAAACCACGACCGACTTCTAAGATATCATTATAGTTCAAAATTACTTTAAACATTATCTCAAACAGTTCTATTTGACCCATTAATGAGACCCAGATAGTACCAAACCAATTCACAGTGGACCAGGGAGTTATGACAACCGTAGGGTGACTTCAGACTCCCCAGAACTCCAGAACTGGAGCCTCAACACCAGCTGTAGTTTAATCTCCTATCTAGGACACGTCTTTTTGGGAATGTCTTACTTTTCTTCAAGGGGTGCAGTCGATGCATTCTATGCCCCAACGACAGGGCGGGTCCTAGAAAGGCTTAGGTTATCATCTTAATGTAAGTGATCATTAAAATATATAAGATATTAAATAAACATGATTAAGCAGCTGAAAACATTTTCTCGCACGGAAAAGACTCTATTATACAGCTGTCGATTCCAGTCATATTTTATGCCTGAATAGTCAAGAATATTCAAGGGTTACTATCACTACAACTTTGACGTCCTTTCCTCCCACTTTTTAGTTGTGAGCCTCGTTCTGGGAACAGATCTGTAAGTCAGTTGTTCGGTTTGGTTTGCTTTCGTTGTTTAATGGCATATCAATGCCAAAGTCATCCTTGTAGAAGGACAGCAGTGATACTATTTAACCCATACCTGGGGGAAGAATGAAGATCTTCTGCTCCATCATCCTTGGCATAAATTTACTATATTTGGTAAAACATATCAAAATGTTAACTATTTGCCAGCTATACACAGAAAAGAAAAAGAGAATAAAGTCATCCAGGAAGATCTGAGAGGTTGTTTTAACAATTGCGAAACACCTTGTATATAATGTAGTAAAGAGGCAGAATTGAATGAGATGAGCATTTGGCTCAGTCGGTTGGGGCTGTAGAATATACCGACTGCATCTCTGAATAGGGTAAGACTTCCCCAACGAGTGCCCTTTTCATGACCCTAAAAAATCTGATGGTGAGGCCCCAGTAATGCAACAGCTTTGAGGAATGCGGAGTGCCCCGTTATTGCCATCGCTCCCAAGTCCACTCTGGCTCGGAGTGGTAGCACCTGATTGAATCAAATAGAACTAAACTGTGAACTTATGCGGGCACCTCGGGTGGTGTAATAGTTAGCATGTTAGACTAGCAAACCTACACGAGTGAGTTCGATTCTCATTGGGTGTCCCATTCTTGCGGCCTTGCGCTACATCTAAGCAAAAAGCTTAGTAAATTAAAAACTGTGAACTTATGCTAAACTGAATTGCTTGAAACTGAACTGTTTTTACATTTAACTGTGTGTAAATAAAAAAACTGTACTTATACTAAATTAAATAGAACTGTTTTAACATTTAAACTGTATTTATATTAAATTGAATTGTTTCAAATAGAACTGTTTTTACATTTCATAGAGTACTTATACTAAACTGAATTGTTTCAAATAGAACTGTTTATATGCATATGTATTGGATTTGGCATTAAATAAGCTACAATGGTTGATATGCCGTAAAACCAAACCTTGAAACCTTGAGATGAGAATTGCTTCTATCCGAGAAGTTGTTGTTGCAAATTATTTTTTATCCTTTATCTATTTTATTCTATTATTTATCATTTTTTGGTTAAATCATTTCCCAAAACTGAGTAATGGGTAGAAAAAATAACGACGCGAATAGGAAAACAATTTATGAAGACAAGTGAACTTTAAACACTTTCAAGAGATACAGCTGTCTTGTAATTATAGAAGGAGACTTGCAAAGCGATGTCAATTGTGCACGCTGGAACCAGTAAAATTAGAAGGTCATATTTTTTAGGGCGAATATTTGATTTGTCTTGTTCTCGGAGAGAAGACCCCGATATGAAATTAAATTTACAAGTCATCTTCGAGCTGACGATCATCAAATTAAATTTGCTAAAATTCTCTCACCCAAACGTGTATCATGCTGTTATTAATTTTGACTGCAATTTTTTTCATTTTATTTCTATTGTACTGCTATTTTTTTTCATAGCAACTCTACGATCGTTACTCTACGATCGTTAATAATCAACGGGTATCAGAAATGAAGAATGGCTTATTCTTTGCAACAATATTCAGACGGAAATTCTATTTGTGTCAGGGCAGCTGCGTTACCAATCAGGTTAATAAGACCTACTGGTGAAGGAGCTAAAAATAAGCGCCTCGTTGTAGTATAATAGTAAGCTATGATTGATTAATTGACTAATTAGTTTTAACGGCACGCCCCTCCCCATGAGCAGGATGTGACACAAGGTCAGTTTTTAAGAGGACTTTAATAGGTTTGAATTCAGAATTTTCCTTCTCCTTGGCCGGTTATCATACCAAAGTTGAAGAGTACAGTATTCCCTACTATTTGTCCACCTGGAGTTATTTCATGACAAAAGTTAAGGGAACTGAATACATTGTACATTTATAACATTTGCATTTTTTTGAGTAATTGTTTCTTAAGAGATTTTTGAACACGGTTTATGTTATTGTTACATGATAGATCGATGTAGTATTCAAACTGAATCCTAACAGGAAAAATACGGTAAGTTCAACTTGTATGATGGATAATCGTTGAACTCGAGGTCAATCAGAGACTACGGTTCTCATTGAATGATTTCAGTCCGGTGATCAAAACGTTTCTAAAATTAGAAATTAGCTTGTCACTTAGCATAAAACTCTCCATCTTGCTATTACTGATTCCCCGTTTATGCTGTAGCGGGTAATGAAGGGGAAAGTCTTCAATAGATAAAAGTAAAATGTGCCCATGAAGTGGTGGTGGTGTTGTCAGTTTTAGTCAACGAATAAGAACAAAGTTGGCGACTGAGGTGACAAGACGACTGAAGTAAGATGAGGAGATGAGAGCCGACTGATTGTAGTGTAAGGCCAAAATAACGTAGAACGGACGATCGTAGAGTAATGCATATATTTACCTACTCCTCCATACGACCAGGATGTGACACATGGTCAGTTTTTTGCGGACTTTAACTGGTTTGAATTCAGAGTTTACTTTCTCCTAGACCAGTTGCCATAACAAGGTTGAAGACCCCGTATTCCCTACTGGAAGGATAGAAGTTGGATTCATACTTTTTTTCAAGGGTATTAACGCCATGTGAAATGCACTTTGTCTCATCCAGGATTTGAACTCGTTTCTCCGTGTCCATTTCCTACGATGGTAACCATTTCACTACGAGCGCCTAGTAGAGTAATATAACAATATCAAGTATTCCAATTTAATACAAATGATTTGTAAACAGATTTATTTGAGACTTTATTTATTTATAGATAGGACTCTAACAGGTACTACCATTCCGGGTCAGAGTGGATCTGATATCCAGCAGTGCCCAGTATATGTTGCTCGTCTTACCTGGATGGCTTGAGTGATGGGAGATAAGTGGCCGTACAATAAATTTAGGGTGTTACTTCTTTGATTTGTTCAATACAGTACACAGCATCTAGCTTTTTCCCCAGGTATTTCCTTGTGGGTGCAACCATATGGTAGCACTTACACGACTACAACTTAGAAAATTTCCTGTTTTATTTTATCGGAAAAATCAGATTTCCCTATGGTCGATAATCTGTCAATAGGAGTCCTCACTTTACGTTGACGTCGCTTTAAATAGATGAGACATTCCTGTCGAACATCTTTACTAATTTAAGATGCTCGCCATTTAATGAGGAGATGGTACATCTTGATTAATACATTTAAACTCTTTTTTATTTGAGTTCACATAGAGACCAACGCCCCATACATGTGTTGTTGGTCTCTACGTGCATCAGGGATTTGGCTGGAGCGGGTGTATTTGCAAGAAACGTTAGATTGTCTGTGTCGTCTGCATCAGTCAGATTTTCGGCTGGATATTGCATGCTTTTTACTTTTCAAATATTTTTTAGCTTAAATGCTGCCAAAAGTGACAATCAAGCTCGATGTCAAATTACAACTTTATCGCAATAATTTACCACTTTATCGTAATAATTGATTTAAACAGAAATGATCCCTCCACGGTCCACCGAGAGACCCAGGTCATATTTTGGGAATTGAATTTATTCATCAGAAAACTGTCTTCGCTATATTTTTCTTTTCTTTTGTCTCTATTTGGTTTTATGTCAACGTAAGTGTTTCTAGCCGGGGTAGTCTTCATTCTATTTTCGTTAAAACTAACTACATTCGACAATTTTGACCACAACACACACACACACACACACACACACACACACACACACACACACACACACACACTAAGAAAGAGAGAGAGAGAGAGAGAGAAAGAGAGAGAGAGAGAGAGAGAGAAAGAGAGAGAGAGAGAGAGAGAGAGAGAGAGAGAGAGCACCAAATTTGAAACAGAAACCTTTTTAAAAATGTCTTCCAAGATTAACAAAACAATCTTTTAAAAAGTGATATTTTGAGTAAATAAGTGTCCCAAATAATCCAATAAACATGAAGTTACCATTGACATGACTCTCACTATCTCCAATACACCCCTCTCTCTGTAAACATATGATTGATTGATTAATGAATATCGACACCTTGTATAACGTTTGATGCAACGCCACCCTCATAAGGTTACTTTCTCCATTTTGAATATTCCAACAAAGTTTCATTAAAATTCATCTAGCCAACTTGGAAGAGATAGCTAACAAAATTCAAACATTCAGGTATCAATTCTGATTGTATATGCACAATTCCTACGACTGAATTCCTTGTTTCTTTCGCAATCGATAAACTAGTTGTACACAAGAAATTCCACGAAATACATGTATGATAATTGCTAAAATTTGTAAATAAATTGCTGTGGATTTCAATTTCTGGTTTAGTGTCTTTGCTTAATCAACTTTCGTGGATTATTTACTGACAAAGTCATCCCTATAGAAGAACAGTAATGGTATAATTTAACTCATAGATAAAGAGGTTCATACCTTTCTCAAGGGATTTAGTTCGAAAGTGAACGTAATAGCACGACTGGAGATCGAACTCACTTCCTACGATGTCGCAGTTCCATACGTTAACCAATACGCCACGGAGAGCCTACATTTCTATTTCTATTTTAAAAGTTGGTTGATTAATGACAATATAACAAACAAAAATAATATAACAAACAAAAATACATGAATTATCAGAGTAAAAAAATATTCAATAGTTTTGTGAATGTGTAGATAAATTGTTTATTTCTACAAAAAATTACAAACTTTTCGATTGAGAGATTTGATTTACAATAGGGCTATCATTGCCGGTCTGCGACGTGGTCAAGTTTGATAACAATTCGATTTCAGTTGAAAATAATGATGAAAGCAATCAATAAAACAATCACGTATTAAAAAAAAAGATTCATTTTCAACTTCTTTTTTTCTAGTTACACTTTTTGTTATTGTTTGTTTTTCAAATAAGAGATTATAAAATATACAAATTACCTAGACCCATTTAAACAAATCGCTACCTTTGTCAAGTTATATTGCAGGCTACTCAGGTATTGGTTTGTGCACTGGCATTCATGGCGGGTAGGTGAGAAATTGAACTGTAGCTTAATTTTAGGGGGCCTTCATCACAGGTGGCACCTGCTCCATCGACTTAAAAGGGTAGGAGCTGGCTTTATTGACCGGTGCTTGAGGCCCCTCTGAAGAGAAATGCCGATGGAATCTAAGTAATTTATGCCTCCACCGACGGGAGGCTCATTTCCCACATAAAACCGATTTTGTGTAACATTGTGGCCTCGTATTGCAAGAGCATAACTTCAGCGGATGTCTTGTAAAATATTTAGGGTGGTAATTAATTATATTAACTATTTTATTGATAATTGATTATATTGATCATTTTATTATCTAGTTTGGTGAGGTTGTGGACTGATTACAATTCTTTTGAGTGTAAGTGTGATTTCTCGCAAAGGGCAAACACGTGCACAGATGGTGACCAGGTTTAAAGACCTAACGTCAAAATAACGTTGGCGAAGATTGGATATGGAAAATAAACAAATCAAGGCTTGTCAACCGGTGTGGGGAAATAAAAGTTAATGACACGTGTTCTATTGTGACTTGCTAATACAATAATTAAAATTGATCATATATAAAAATAAGAGAATTAGAAAATCTGTGAGTTGAGACTGAAAACCAAAGAGAAAAGTTGGGTTAGACGTTAGTGCGAATCGGTCATGCCGGTGAGGTGCCTCTTTGTTGCTGCAAGCGAGATACGTTCATATACACTCAGAAGGTCTTCCTCTCTCCTTGTGGTTGCGTCGGACTGCTAGAATTGTAGACTTTTTCGTATTCTGAAAAAAAGAAAAAAGACGCGTCTGTTGTTATTTTTTAATTTTAATATTCAAGACGATATCGTGTAATAGTCTGAGCCACCTCAGTCTCGAAGATTTTTATCACATCTCGTATATCCTAGAAATATAGTCTTTGGTTTGGTTGTGTTTGTTTTATGGCGTATCAACCCTTGTAGGTTATTTAACGCTGAATACTGTTTATATATATGTTATATATTTGTGTGGTTTTTAAACGAATAGTTTATTGGTAACAATATTTTTGACGAGCCAGAGCTCATTTGTTTGCACACAGTTAAATGGTTTCAAGAATTGTTATTTAACTTTTGTTATTCTATTCATTAAATTTTCCTTCAATTTAACATTAATCATTTATTTGCACACAGTTAAATGGCTTAAAACGCAGTAAAAGATTGAACAGTTCTATTTGACCCATAGATGGGACCCAAACAGTACTACCACTTCGGGTCAAAATGGACATGGAAGCAATGGTATTGAAAGGGTACTCCACATTGCCCAAAGCACCAGGAATGGCGCCTCGCCATCAGATGCTGCTTACCTGAAGGCTCCCTTTTCAGTAGCTACAACACCGAGGTGTGGGAGAGGGCGCTACTCCTTTCCCTGGATTGCTCTACTTCACCCATGATACGTACCTTATATTGCTGAGTGTTAAGCAAGGAGGTATCAAGTACCATTTTTTAAGTCTTTGGTATGAAACGACCTGGGATTGAACCCAGATCTCGCGGACCATTGGCGAATACTCTACCTTCTAGGGCAATGACAGTTTAGCGTTATAAACAGGATATTAGTTTGCTGAATGGTGGAGGTCTTATCCCTCTGCAGAGATGCAGTCGGCGTATTTTACAACCTCTGCCTACTTGGCTGAAATACTGCGTTAAAGGTACTTTTGAATTATGATTGATTCTATGTATAAATATGATTTTAAAATAAAATATGATGAAGAATTAAATAAGCTCCTGCATCTATATATAAAATGCTTGTTTGTCCGAGTCGAGGTTTTACATAAAATTGCGTTTCTAAAATAACGTCTTCTTCCGGGCTAAAAGTGTATTTACCTAATCCCTCTGCCACAGTCAGGGTACAACATACAATTCAATTTTTAAGTAAGTGTGTGTGTGTGTGGAGGGGGGCTTAGAACACTCAAAGAAATTTGAAACATTTTTAAAACTTTGGCAAAAGTTAAAGAATTAGCAGGATGTTTATTTGTGGAAATAAAAAAGTTGTCTTTGAGAAGGCTCCATCCAAGATCTATTAACGGCCATTCGGGAAAGTTGGAACCACTTTGATATTACTTTAAATTAGAGAAATCCATGTCGGAAAGAATTAAGGCTGTCATAAAATCTCAAAGAGGAGGGTGAATTGAAACAATGGAAAGAAGATCTATTAACTGTCATTTCGGATAGTTGGAACCACTTTGATAAAGAATATTGCTTTAAATTAGAGAAATCCATGTCGGAAAGAATTAAGTCTGTCATAAAAGCTTGAGAAGCAGCAACTAAATATTGATTCTAATTCTTTTGTCAATGAATTCCATTTTTTTTCCCCTGGATATTTGGTTATTCCATAATATTTTCCTCTGCATGGCTAGGGAGATGATTATACTATCAACTTAACTAATCTAATCTAGTTTGTTTTAAGAATATTCTATGAAGCCAAAATGTTCAGCTATTAAATAAAAAAATGTTTTGCGTCTTACGTGTTTTTGATTTATTTACTGCTATATAAACAAACAAACAAACAAAGGCAAACTTCTTCTAAATGTGCTAATTTAATAATTTTTGCCTGGGGTAGAAAGCTAAAAAACATGTCCCAGGATTCCATAAATTACCACAAGAATTTTTATAAGCTTTAGCCGTTTTTGAGTTACACTGTCATGGACAGAAAAAAAAGACGTTTTATGAATTACTACTATAGTAAGATTTACTAAATTCATCTGTTTGTATGCGAAAGATATATTTACTAAGCTTACAAGGTGTCACATTAGGGAAGCATTCAGTGAGTGCTTTTCTAGTGTAATTCAGTAGTTTTTTATTTTATTCTTTATAAGATTGATCGGGATAGAAAAATACTCGCTTTGATTCATGTAATTTGATTCAATTTTTTAAAATCCGTAAATTTAGCTAGCTACTCTAACAATGACCTGGGAGACCATTATGTTGTGGCAGGCGTCTCATCTTCCAGACAATACAAACAGAAGATTTTGAAACAAAAGTTCTTAGCCAATATATTTTTAGAACCTAAGAATAAAGACTGAAGAATTATTAATTTATAGAAACGGATAAGCACTCACTTTGACAGACATTCTAGACGTTTTTTATGCATTATATATGTTTGATCATGATTGCATATATATATATATATGTATATATGTGTGTGTGTGTGTGTGTGTGGTTTGGTGTTATTTCTTTGTTCAGTGGCATATCAGCCTTTGCGGGTTATTTAATGCCAAAGCCATCTTTGTAGAAGAACAGTTGTGGGACTATTTAACCCATAACTAGGAGGGGGATCATATTTTTCACAAGGGTATTCGTCCGAATATGAATGTAATAGCGCGACTGGAGTTCGAATACACTTACTTTGTGGCCACAGTCTAGTACTTCAGCCTTAACGCCTTGGGAATACACACACACACACACACACACACACACTCACACACGAACGCACACACACACTCTTTCTCTCTCTTTCTCTCTCTTTCTCTCTCTTTATATATATATCTTTCTCACTCTCTCACCATCCATCTCTTTCATTCAACACTTCTGGCAGGTCTTCTAAGCTGTATCCTGTGCCCGGACAGAACTGATGTAAGCCTTTGCTGCTCAGCGAACACTAGTGCGTCCATGCGTAGTAGTTCACAAGAGAATGTCGCTAATGAATTCGTCCTTACTTTTCCAGCATTGCCCCGTATGTCATGTTCTTCTTACTTGGTTGTTTGTGAGATGGGTGACAAGTGGCTGTACAGATGCTGGTTTGTGGAGTGTTGTTTCCAGAATTTGTTCAAGAGAGAATATATATATATATATATATATATATATATATATAATGCATAAAAAGACGTCTAGAATGTCTCTCAATATATACATATAAGAGGATCATTAAATAAGTTTCCAGACTTTTTTCGTATACGCACTTTTATTGATAGCATACACATGAAACTCTAGTCCCCTTCGAAGTAATCTCCTCCGGCTGCAATGCACTTGTTGTACTGTTCCAACAACTCCAGGAAGGCCCATAGAAGTCTTCTTGTGTGAGCGTGTCAATGACCTTCGTCACAGCCTCTTTCATCTCCTCAATTGTCTCATAACGACAGCCTCTGAGCTTAAGGAATAACCAAAAGTCACAGGGACCAAGGTCTGGACTATAGGGAGGCTGAGGAACTGTCTTGATGCCCATCTTGGGTCAAATAGTCTGTGACAAGGATGGAGTTGTGGACTGGTGTATTGTCCTGGTGGAAATACCACTGACCCAATTTGAAGAGTGCAGGCCTCTTCCGACGGAATCTCTTGCTGAACTCGCTTAAAACCTCAACATAGTAACCCTAACCCTAACTCTTTGGCTTATCAACTCTGGTGCTCTGACTTCCTTACTCCTCCCACACCTCTCACCATCCCTCACCGACACCCTGCCTTCCTTGAATCTCTTATGCCACTCAAAAACTGATGCTCGATTCACGCAAAATGGTCGAAAAGCAGTCTGAAGCATTCCATACGTTTCTGTGGCATTTTTCCAAGTTTAAAACAGAATTTTATTGCATATCGTTCTTCTAAAGTGTCTTCATAACCAGACTGCATTTTTGAAATTCACCAGCTGTGAAAATCAGGCTTTAGTAGGGTGTATTCCAATTGCTGCTGTAGCTGTTCATTTGAACCTGAAATCATGAAATTTGGTCAGTCATCTGACGAGATGTACAGCTATAAGATACTGAATTTTCAAGAATCTACGACAATTTTATTTCCTGTACATAAAAATCTGGAAGCTTATTGAAGGCACCACGTATACGTACGTAGAAGAGGTAAAATGGAAGCATGATATATGTTCGATGTTTTTTTTTTTTATTTTCCAACATGTTTCGACTTCAATCTTTTTTTCCGAATGCAAAAATATTTTATCAAAATTATCTAAGAATGAGAAATAATTATAATAGTGTGACGCGGTATGAAATATTTATCCCAAGACGGGAGTTTATTTTTCGCACGTGTGAAGACGGGACAGCCTGGCACTTGATCCCTCGTAAAATAAGTTCCAGTTAAGATTCCCTTTTTGGGCGTAGGGGAACTGGCAGATTATGTGGGGGTTAATATGGGGCTAGACTGACCACCGCTGGCAAGGGGTTTCCAAATTTCACGTTACACACACACTCACCAGACCACTGCCTCTTCCTACCCCTAGGATAATGGAAGATAAGGGCCTCTAGGTTTAGATATAATAATATTAATTATAGTAGTCAACAATTCCAGTTTCCGTGTAATATTTTTAAAAGGCGAATAGGACATTTAGCGAGAATAAATTGAGGCGAATGAAGCTGAAAAGGAGCATGCAAAAGACAACTTGATAGGCAGACAACACAATGAATAAATTTCAACCCGTGGGTACATTAAAATATAACAAGGTTTTTAATACATGCGGACACACATATTTAACGTGTCGGCTATATTATTAGCGGATAATATCAAATATGCAAATGTCTTTTTTCCTTATTCTTTTCTTTCTCCCTTCTTTAAACTGAGAGAGAAAGAGAGAGAGAGAGAGAGAGAGTATGTAATTGCAGTACTTAGGAAGGGTGTAGGGAGAAAATAGTCTTAAGATTGACTTAGCTTTTTGACGGGTTCCTTCTGAGAGTATTTTCTCTTTTACGGGCAAGCGAGATTTTCTTTTTACAGCTTGGCTTGAAGGCATCAGTTCTCTTCTTGTCCAAGATTCTTTTTTTCGCTTCTTCACCCGGAGTCTTGGCCACAGTGTCCACTACTTCCGCTTTAGGGTTCTGGCCAATCATTTAGCCTCTTCTTCCTTCACCCTGTCAGGCGATTCGTTCGGACTACTATCTCTTCCACCCAGGTGGGGTTACGGGTACAGATAGCTTGACCTACATTCTTTTCTTTCTTCAACAGGCCGACCGAAGTTGACCTACATTCCTTATTCCTCTTTTAACGGTCAGTCTTTGGCGACCTGTTAATTCAAACACGGAGGTGTAGGGGAAATTCCTTATTTCTCTCCTCTCAGTGGTAGACCACGTGACAATAGATAAATTTTGATTCGATCGGAAGTCTTCATCTGGGCTTGTAGATATTAGTCCGTTTTTTTCACATAGCAATATCTAAAAGCCCTAATGAAGACTTCCGATTTAATCAACATTTATCTATTATAATTATTTCTCATTCATAAATAATTTTAATAAAATATTTTGCATTCAGAAGAAAAGATTGAAGTCGAAACGTGTTGGAAAATAAAAAAACCCATCAAACATATATCTTTCTTTCGTTTTACCTTTTCTAAATACAGTCTGTCGAATTCAACTTATTTCTTCTGTCTCTCTCTCACACACCCACATACGCATACACATGCAAATATAAACACACACACACACACACACACACACACACACACACACACACACACATATATATATATGTATATACACACACATACACACACACACACACATATATATATATATATATATATATATATTAATGTGTTTATGATTATTCTTAATAAACACTGTATCTATTACATATGATTGCATTCTTATCTAATCATAATTAATCTGAAAAATATTTGATAAGCAATGTGCCAAGTGTGTTGAACCAGAAAATGAATGTGTGAAATAACCAGTACGTTTCATCACTTTTAATCAGTCTTTTCTTGATTGGGCCGAGAACTTTTCTACTAAATCGCGTATATTTTTGGTTGAATTCACACACTTGCTGCATTGTTCTTTACAATCACTGATTTAAGGTTCGGTACTCGGCGAGCAAACCATTGTTAGTGGGTTCAATTGTTATTGGGTACCTCGTACTATGGACCTTGTGCCAAACTTTTAAATGACAACACAAATCTAAGTTTATTTAACAAACTAGTTTGGAAACTTTTCCAAATAACAACGTTACTTAGCTTTTACGGTCAACTTGCTGATTGATTCAGAACACAAATTTATCAGGAGAGAAGAAGACTTGCTTTAATTCGTTGAATTTGATTCAATTAAAAAATTCGGGAAAATTAGCCCTGGGAATCACAAAAATATGCCAAACTGCCAAGAATTGTTTATGGAAGAAAAAAGTAGGATTCAAGTATCAAATGAGGCTGGCTGAACCCATAGAATAATTGCAAATTATGTTAAGTTTTCTCTGTTAACTGTGAAATATTCCTTGGTTCGAGTTAAATGAAAAGGCAAATTTGAAAATAGAACCAGAGAAGGACGACCTCCCGAATGAGGTCAATCAAATTGGAAAACACGAGAATAAATCAACAGTTTTGTAAATATTTTAGTAACATGAGGCACAATTCAGCAGCTACGAATGCTTTGAGATGCCAGGCTCGCCTGATACTCTCCAAGTGCAACTCGCTGGATTTGAAAGTTTTTGCAACTTGAGCAAAATTTCTTGAGCCATCTGTTTATTGTATTGTAATCAACTTTCATCTTTCATACAATAGATGTTCTTGGTTGCCTCCGCGGTATTAGGGTCAAGTTCGAACTTGTAAAGCATAAATTCCCAAATTGGACTACATTTCACGTTCATCTGTACTGCTTTCAAATCGCACACGAATGAAGCTATGCATAACGTGTCAGAGCACCAATTAGCACGATACTACCTTACCACTGTTTATATTATGTGATGTAGGCTTGGTTTGATTTGGTTTGGTTTTATGGCATATCAGCCATTGTAAGCTATTCAATGCCAAATTCATTTTTATACATATAAACATTCATGAAAAAATTCAGTTTAGTACACAAAAACATTTCTATTTCAAGCAATTCAGTTAAGCATAAGTACGCAATTTAAATGTCAAAACAATTCTATTTCAAGCAATTTAGTTTAGCATAAGTAGGCAGTTTAAATGTCAAAATAGTTCTATTTCAAGCAATTCAGTTTTTGACCAATATACAGTTTGAATGTCAAAACAGTTCTATTTTCAAAAATCCAGTTTAGCATAAGTACACATTTTAAATGTCAAAAACTGTCCTATCTCAACCTATTCAGTTTAGCATAAGTACACAGTTTATTTCTATTTGGCCCTATTAGGTGCTACCACTCCGGGTCAGAGTGGACCTGGAAGCGATGGCAATGAAAGAGTACTACGCACTCCCCAAAGTTCCAGCATTACTGGAACCTCACCATCAGATTATTTTGTGTTATATCCAGGACACTCGTTGGGGGAGTTTTACCCCTCTGCGGAGAAGCAGAGGGGTAAAGCCCAGCCGACTGGGCAATATGATGTTGGCGTCATAAACGTGTACGTCCCAAAATATGGCAGAATTATTGACTCACCCTAGTGTCTTCAAATACAGATCAGATAGAAGAAAATTTATTCGTAAGTTTTCGGAAGAAATGAACTGGAAGTTACCAGACTATAAAAGAAGAATAGAAATTCCTGGCAGACCGTTTTTTTAGATTGACTCATAAAATATGGATTTGCTGAAAGAGATTCAGCAAAATAAGAAAAAAAAAAGATCTCAACATAAGTAAATGGCTGAAAATATGGAAAATAGACTATTAGACAGTCAAAGAAAGGTCTATCGATAAATCGAGACCAACTTCAAATTGTTTCCAAAGTCGAAGGCAGGAAGCGAGACGAAAAGGAAATGGAGGATGAAAAGGATAGGGGAGAGAAAAAAGGGAGGAGAGAAGAAAACGGAATGAAATAGAAAAGAGAAGAAAATATGAGGGGGTGGAAGAAGGAGGAGTAAGGAAGAAAAGAAAAGGGATGGAAGAATAAAAACGAAGAGGAGAAAAAAATATGAGGAAAGAAGAAAAGGGGAGAGGAGAAAGAAAGGGAAGAGGAGAGAAAAAAGATAAGAAAATATGAGTGGAAGAAGAAAAGAGGAGGAGAGAAGAAAAAGGGACAGAAGAAGAAAAGAGAAGAGCAGAAAATATGAGGAGAAAAGAAAAGGTCAAGGGAGAAGAGAATATGAGAGGAGAAGAAAGGAGAAGAGGAGAAAAAAGAGAAGGGGAGAAAAAAAGGAAAGGTGAGGAGAAAAAAGAAGAGGAGAAGAAAATAGAAGGGGAGAAGAAAATATGAGGGGAGAAGAAAAAGGAAGATAAGAAGAAAATATGAAGGGAGAAGAGGGGGGAGGAGAAGTAATGGGAAAAGGGAGAGAAAAAGAAAAGAAGATATGAAGGTTAAAGAAAGGAGGAGAAAAATTGAAAAAGGAAAGGGGAGAAGAAAATATGAGGGAAGAACTCGAAGGGAGAGAATATGAGGGGTGAAGAAAAGGGGAAGGGAGAGAAAAAAGAAGAGAAGAAAATATGAGGAGAGTAGAAAAGGAGAGAGCAGAAAAATATGAGGAAAGAAGTCAAGAGGAGAAAATACGAGGGGAGAAGAAAAGGGAAGGGATGAAGAAAATAAGACGAGAGAAGAAAATAGGTGAGAAAAAAGGGGGAGGGAGAAAAAAAAGGAGGAAGGGTAATCAAAAGTGGAAGGGATTTCTTCCTGATGTGTTATTTCATCGATATTATTACCATATAGAATTACTAAGTGTTACAGACAAAGAGTATATATACAAAATCAGTATGGCCCATAAATAAGTACACCCACAGCATTTTTTTTTTCGATATAAAGTTAAATTTCTTTTCAATCAGTGCCATCCGGATTTTATTATTTCTAGTGGAACATTACATTACCGGACATTGGCCTAGCGGTTAGAGTGTTCGCCAATGGCCCGGGAGACCTGGGTTCAATCCCAGGTCGAGTCATACCAAAGACTCAAAAAATGGTACTTGATGCCTCCTTGCTTAACACTCAGCGTTATAAGCTACGGATCAAGGGTAAAGTAGAGCAATCCAGGGAAGGAGTAGCGCCCTCCCGTACACCTTGGTGTAGTAGCTATCGAAAAGGGAGCCTTCGGGTTACCCTCGACTATGGTCGCCAACTTTACTTTACATTACCGTAAAGTATATTATTAGATATTAATTATTTCCTAACTCTATAGCATTTAAAATATGCGTATTTATCTTTTATAAGTATGTAGCATTCCTACACAGAATTCTATATTGTATGTATAGCTTCAAAATAAAAACGATATGGTTAGACAAATATATCTTGATACCCAAAATCAAAGTGCCCAGTTGTCTGGGGCTGTAGAATACCCGGACTGCATCTCATCAAAGGGGTAAGACCCCTCCAACGAACGTCCTGATATGACATTAAACAATCCGATGGTGAGGCTCTAGTATTGGAGCTTTGGGGAATACGGAGAACTCCTTCACTGCGAATCTAGCCCGGAGTGGTAGCACCTGATAGGATCCTATCCATAGGTCAAATAGGACTGTTTGATATTAAAAATGTGTGCAAACTTATACTTAATTGAATTATTAGAAATAGAACTATTCAATTATTCAACAGTGGTAATATGTTTTTTAATGGCATATCAACCTTCTTGGGTTATTTAATGTCAGTTCCATCCTTCTAGAAGAGCAGTTGTAGTAGTATTTAATCTGTACACTGTATTTGCTATTAAGAATTTTTTTTAAAAATCAGAAAACTAATACACACACGTATATATATATATATATATATATATATATATATATATATTACTGGGGTCTCACAATCAGATAGCCCCAGATGACGGTTAATTTTGTTGTTTAATGGCATATCAACCTTCTTGGGTTATTTAATGCCAAAGCCATCATTATAGAAGAACAGCAGTGGTACTATTTAACCCATAGCTGGAAGTATAAGGTGGTTCATGCCTTTCCCAAGGGTATTTGTCTGAAAGTAACCGTAATAGCGCTTACTACGAATCCACTGTCCAGTGCTTTAACCATTATACCGCAAGGACATACCATTGACAAGTCAGCCATGACATGTTTAATTGAATTGTTAGTGATACATAGCATACTTGAAACCATTTAACTGTGTGCCAAAAAATGAGCCCTGGCTCATTTTAAAATGTTATCAAAAATATGTTAATAAATCATATATATTTGATGTATGTATAAACAGGATTTGGTATTAAATAACCTACAATGGTTGATATGCCATAAAACCAAACCAAACAAAATCATATATATTTAATATATATGTATAAAGAGGATTTGGTATTAAATAACCTACAATGGTTGATATGTCATAAAACACAACCAAACCAAAATCAAACTCATGAGCACGATTGTTATCTCAATCTTTGTAAGTTAGTGAATCCTGGACCAACACTGCTGATCTCCAGTGATGCATTGAAACCCTTGAGATGAGATGCTACCATAAGATCTTATGAACATCTCATACACAGACCACGAATAAGGAGGTCAGATAAAGAAAACTACAACCTTTAGTTAGGTTAGGTTATTTGGTTTAATGGCATATCAACCCTTGATGGTAATTTTATGCCAAATCCTGTTTATACATATGTTATATATAATTTTTAAGTGAATAGATTGCAGGTAACATTATTTTCAAACGAGCCAGAGCTCATTTGTTTGCACACAGTTAAATGGTTTCAAGTATTACAAACACTGATTGTTCTGTTTGCAAACAGTTAAATGGTTTTAAGCCTTGCTATCTAATCATAATAATTCAATTTAATATCAATTATTTGTTTGCGCTCAGTTAAATGGTTTCGACTATATTTCTGTTTGATCCATAAATAGAACCTTTACAAGTTCTACCACTCCGGGACAGAGTGGACTTGAGAGTAATGTCAACGAAGTGATACTTCATATTCCTCAAAGCTCCAGAACTGGAGTCTAAACATCTGATGGTTTCGTGTCATATCCAGGACAGTCGTTGGGGATAGTTTTACTCCTCTGGAGAGATGCAGTCAGTGTATTCTACAGCCCTAGTCAACTGGGCTTGCAGCCTTTGGGTTACATTGTAAAGAAAAGAAAAATGATGTGGTAAGGACATAGGATGAGATCATGTGGGCTGGCAAAAAACATCCTGCAAGGCCCAGTATCGAGAAGACGTAGAAGAAGCCAGAAGTGGGAAGATTATATCTAGAATTGGACAGGCTTGTTTTTTCGCTGAGTTGAAGGGTAAAGCTCACGACCGAGATAGATGGCAGCTGATTGTCAGTGGTGCCTTTACAACCACTTTCACCTGAACTTATGAGACATGATGAGGATAATTAGAATGATAATGATGATTTTCAAACCAAACTTGCTTTTTGCTTCGTTGCAGGGTTTCTATATTACAGTAATTAATTCATTAGTAAATATTAATCACTTAAGTCGAACATTTTACAGCGATAAATATATATTGTCATGTATTTATAAACTGAATTTTTATCTGAAAGTTTCGCTGTAAAAAAAAGTTTCGCTGCTCGTATATATATATATATATATATATATATATATATATATATCCAACCCAAACGTACGAGTAGAATGATTTTAAAAGGTTTTTAATTCTGAGTTTTTCTTCTAGACTTGTTGCATTCCTAAGATTAAAGAGCCAAGTCTGCCCTACTATTAACCCATAGTTGGAGGGAAAATATTAGGATTCATAACTTTAATGTGAAATGCAAACAGCCTCACCCAGAATTTGAACTCGTATCGCCGTGTTCATTTCCTATGATACCGCAAGCGTATATATATATATATATATATATTGTTTGCACACACTTAAATGACTTTAAGTATTGTTATCTTACACTAATAGTTCTATTTGCACACAGTAAAATGCTTCAATCTTTCTCTGGCCCAGACAGCTGAGGCTGTAGAATACACCGACTGGATCTCTGCAGAGGGGTAAGACTCCCCCAACGTGTGTCCTGGATATGATACTAAACAATCTGATGGTGAGGCTCCAGTAATGCTGGAGTTTTAGGAAATACGGAGTATCCCTTTATTACCATCGTTCCAAGATCCACTCTGGCTCGTAGGGTCCAATCTATGAGTCAAATAGAACGGTTTGACATTGAAACTGTGTAGTTACGCTAAACTGAATTGTTTTATATGTATAAAAATTGATTTGGCATTAAATAACCAACAATGGTTGATATGCTATAAACCCAAACCAAATCAAGCTAGGTAAATGATTAAACAATTCTATTTGACCTAAAGATGGCACTGCAACCTCACTGGGTCAGAGTGGACCTGTGAATAATGGCTATGAAGTGGTACTTAACATTTCCCAAATCTCCAGAACAGGAGTCTCACCACCAGATACAAATTGGTTTGGGGTGGTGTCTACAGAGATACAGTCTCAGCCGACTGGTGCAAATAATGCATGAATTTTTTCAAGTAAATAGTATGAAATCCCAATCTTCACGCATCAGTTCAATGTGTATCAAGCTCTAATAGAAGATCTTAAGTCTATTTTGATAAAAGCGTACTATGTGGCCAGAAAGCTTTTCAAACAATTGTATAAGGATATCTACGCCATGTCATATTCGCAAGACAAATGCTGTTTGTCTTTTTTACCAGATAAACATCGCCGTGCGACGCTTGAATGTTGAATAGATTTGACAAAGCGAAGTTTAACTTAATGCCACATTTGTCGAAAAAGAGAGAGAGAGTCAAACCCGCAACCAATGGCTTATGAGATAAGAACCTAAGCGCCTTTTCTTGCGATGTCCACCTCAAGATGCACTTTGTGGCAATGTTCAGAATAGCTCGATTTTAAATTCGGAAGACTTTTCTGCTTTTTCGAAAACAAGACGACTCGTTAATTTGTTGGGTTCCCGCTTTAACAGTTGGCTATGTTTATACTGATGCTTCTATTTGGGAAAGCGTTAAGGTTTTTAATTATTATTCCATCATTAACAATGGTCTATGATTATATAAATGTTTCTATTTAGGAAAAAGTAAATGTTTCTTGTTAACATTTCATAGTTAATGGTAATCCATGATTTTATAGATACTTCTATTTGAGGAGAGAAGAAGGAATATAATTAGCATTTTATTTGTTATTGGATAATTAAAAAATAACATTAAACAAAGTTATTATTCCGTTGCAAACTTAACTAGGAATTGTTTTATTCTCTGAGGCATTTTAAGGGTATTGCCCAATTAACAACCCTGATATGGTGTTCCGATTTTCCTGGTTTATAGTCGTTTGGTAAGCGTAGACACAGAGTCAATGGCACTTAGTGAAAGTCACTTTCTTGTCAATATGATCTTCAGACCTTATATATATATATATATATATATATATATATATATATATTTGTGTGTGTGTGTGTGTGTGTGTGTGTGTGTGTGTGTGTGTGTGTGTGTGTGTGAAAAACTGGAAATAAATCTGATTGTATGAAAATGTATAGAAGATGATTTTATTTGTACGCGACTTTGGTATTTCTAAAATTCTGATGCCCCCTGTAATATCTAATTCTTACATTTCTAAAGTTTTACTACAATTTATGTGAAGGAAGCTTAAAAGCCATTAACTTGGTCTCTAAACAAGCCCCATCAAAATATTGCACGCCCCATCAAAATATCACCATCCCCCACTGGTGGGGCATGCTCTCCATGTTGGCAATTACTGCTCATGGTTTCGGGGCCAAAGCACACAACCACAGCAGTGTCTGACTTTATTTGATTTTCTGTCTTATCGTGGAAATACCAGATCATTTTTCTAGCAACGAGGCATTAATTCGATGATAAAATATTTCCATTTATGATAACAGTGTATCTTAAACACAATAAATACATAAACCAATATTTTAAACACAAAATATATAAACACAATATCTTAAAATAACGAATATATAACCACATATCTTAAACACCACAAATACGAACACACGATCTTAAACATAATAGATACTAACACAGTATCTTAAACATAACAAATACGTAAGCCAATATCTTAAAGAAAACTAATGCATAAATCAATATTCAAAATATATCAAAATACATGACATAGTATCTTAAACACAACAAATACATAACCCAATATCTTAAACTCAACAAACACATAAATTAATATTCTAAACACATCAAAATACATACATTGATATTTTAAACACATCAAAATACATAACACGATATCTTAAACACAATAAATACATAACCCAACATCTTATACATAAAAAATACGTAACCCAATATCTGAACTGCTGTATATATATATTTTTTTATTTTTTTATTTTTTAATTATCTTAACCACTTTTTTTTTTATCTTAATGCATAAATACCATTATACATTAACCTAAGCCGTAATATTATTAAATCTTAACCCCGATGATAATTTTAGTAATAGAAAGATGGTGATCGTAAATAAACACGTTGAGTTTTTAAAATACATTTCCATATCTCTTTGGTCAGGCAATGATTTATTTTCTTTTTAAAGAAGTAAATGTTCCTTCCTTGTATTTCGAAAAAGGAATGGCGTCAATCGGGCGACTTTGCTCCAGAATATACGGCGCCAAAGGCAAGCCCTTTACTGTGTGCTTTATTGTAAGTCATGATAAGCGAGCTGAGATATTGTTAGTCCGTAACTATGAATTACCTAACAAAGAAAAACAGAAGGAAAGAGAAGAAAATATTGTAATATTACACCACGTAGTGTTTCCCATTCTAAGTAGCCATAAGTTCGTTCTTCACTATGGATTCTATAGTCTATAACTAAGAATTAAATGAAAGAGAGAATCAGAGCGGGACTGAGAATAGAGAAAAATAGACAAAGAGAGAGGCAGCAAGAGAGACAGAAAGGCGTGAAGAGCCATCAAAGAAACTTGGACATAGAGAGGAAGCAAGATCACAACACACACACACACACACACACATACACACACACACACACACATATATATATATATATATGTGTGTGTGTGTGTGTGTGTGTGTGTGTAGAAAAAAGACCAAGAAGAAAAAAGATTTAGAGTGAGGAGAAAGAAAATGTCAGACCTGAGAAGAGAAGAGAGACGGAAAATGCAGTCAAAGAGACTTAGACCTATATGGAAGAGAGAGAGAGAGAGAGAGAGAGAGAGAGAGAGAGAGAGAGAGAGAGAGAGAGAGTGAATGAGAGATTAGCCAAAAGGAACAGCGAAAGAATAAAAAGTGAAAAAGACTTAGATATGGGCGAGAAGTGTGAAGGAGAGGCAGTCACACACAAAAGAAACTTGAAATGTGGGGGGGGGGAGAGAAAAGCAAAGTCTCTTAAACACTGAGGTGGAATGCTAGAAACAAGTCAGAAAGAGAAAGAAAGAGAGAGAAAGTGAAGCAGATAAAGACATTCAAACAAACACATAAATGAGAGAGAGAGAGAGAGAAAGAGAGAGAGAGAGGGAGTGTGAGAGAGAGGCATAAAGATTTAGACTTGGAGAAATCGGGCTGATATAAATATATATATATATATATATATATATATATATATATATATAGAGAGAGAGAGAGAGAGAGAGAGAGAGAAAGAGATTTAGACCTAAAGAAATCAGGAGGATTGATAGATTGAGACAGACTGGCAGAGTTTGGTATTGAGGAAGAAAAGAGTGTATAGACCAGGATGCAAAGACATACATATAAGAGAGATATTCAGATAAAGAGAGAGAAATAGATAAATGAAAAAGAAGTGACATAAATAAACGACATATATATATATATATATATATATATATATATATATATATATATACAGAGAAAATCCTTAACCATAACTTTGCCTTTATCATTTGATTTTTTTAATGGTTAGAGTTACGTGATAGAGAGAAAGAGAGAAAGAGTATATATATATATATACAGAGAAAATCCTTAACCATCACTTTGCCTTTTTTATTTGACTTTTTAATGGTTATAGTCACGTGTTAGCGAAGCAGATAGATATGTATATATATTGAGAGAGAGAGAGGGGGGGAGAGAGAGAGAGAGAGAGAGAGAGAGTGTCCTTAAAACATCACGTTGCCTTTTCAAGTAAATAGTCCACGTTTTAGTTTAGAGACTCTTGGTGATACATGGTAGACATCAAGGGCGAGCGAAAAGGAGAGAGAGAGAGAGAGAGAGAGAGAGGGGGGGGGGGAGAGGGAGAGGGGCGTATTCTGAAACCCATCCTATTTTGCTCGTTACAAGTGTCGATATACTTCAGATTCCGTGATCTGTAGCTACTGATCATGTGTCAGAGAGATTCATTCGGCAACGGTCATATACTGACCCACTTTCTCCCCCTCTACTCCCCGGCTGCCATCTCATCCGACAACTAGTTCCATTGTCCCATAAATAGGGCAACCTTTTTACGTCCCCTCTTTCGTGCAACGACCAACAGTGGGTAAGTCGATCGTGAGACCAAATTGTTGCTATTTTGATCAATTTCACTTCATTGCCAATGGATTCTCCGTGCAATCCATTTATCTCGGAAGACTATGAACCTGTGCCTGGAAAATCTTGCTTCCTCAGACATTGGCAACGTTGTATGTATTAAACCAACTTTGTCGCAGTGAGCATATGCGACACAAGGTCAGTTTCTAAGACGAGTTATCTGGTTTGGATTAAGAGTTATCCTTCTCGATTGGTTGCTTGACCAAGGCTAAAGAACACAGTCTGCCTTACTATTTACACAGCTAAAGCTAAAGAACACAGTCTGCCTTATTATTTATCCAACTAAAGCTAAAGAACACAGTCTGCCTTACTATCTATCCAGCCAAGGCTAAAGAACACAGTCTGCCTTACTATTTATCCATCCAAGGCTAAAGAACACAGTCTGCCTTACTATTTATCCAGCCAAGGCTAAAGAACACAGTCTGCCTTACTATTTATCCAGCCAAGGCTAAAGAACACAGTCTGCCTTACTATTTATCCAGTCAAGGCTAAAGAACACAGTCTGCCTTACTATTTACCCAGCTAAAGCTAAAGAACACAGTCTGCCTTACTATTTATCCAGTCAAGGCTAAACAACCCAGTCTGCCTTACTATTTATCCAGTCAAGGCTAAAGAACATAGTCTGCCTTACTATTTATCCAGTCAAGGCTAAAGAACCCAGTCTGCCTTACTATTTATCCAGTCAAGGCTAAAGAACCCAGTCTGCCTTACTATTTATCCATCTAAGGCTAAAGAACACAGTCTGCCTTACTATTTATCCAGCCAAGGCTAAAGAACACAGTCTGCCTTACTATTTATCCAGCCAAGGCTAAAGAACACAGTCTGCCTTACTATTTATCCAGTCAAGGCTAAAGAGCACAGTCTGCTTTACTATTTACCCAGCTAAAGCTAAAGAACACAGTCTGCCTTATTATTTATCCAGCCAAGGCTAAAGAACACAGTCTGCCTTACTATTTATCCAGTCAAGGCTAAAGAACACAGTCTGCCTTACTATTTATCCATCTAAGGCTAAAGAACACAGTCTGCCTTACTATTTATCCATCTAAGGCTAAAGAACACAGTCTGCCTTACTATTTATCCAGCCAAGGCTAAAGAACACAGTCTGCCTTACTATTTATCCAGCCAAGGCTAAAGAACACAGTCTGCCTTACTATTTATCCAGCCAAGGCTAAAGAACCCATGTCTTCCCTACTATTTACCCAGCCATGGCTAAAGAACCTAGTCTGCCTTGCTATTTTTGCATTGCTGGAAGATGGATTCGGGTTTGGATTGTAAATAAAAGAAAAAAGGTAACATCGATCCAATTTAAAATTCAATTTTACAATAAAAAAAGAGCAATATTTGTCACCACTGCAATGGACCACTGGTACCTTGAGCAATTCCTGGCAGCTTCTTTGAATATATGCAGCCCCGACTTCAGGAAAATAAAACCACTTTACTGACACAGAACTCCCACTCGCCCCGAACAAACCTTAACAAATGATATCCTTGTTTACTAACATCTGACTGTACTAACAATTTAAAAAAAAAATGACCCTTTCATCCCCAACTAGAAATCCTTCTCTTTCTATTTTATTATCTCTTAATATCTATTGACATTCCTAACTTGTTTAGCTCTTCTTTTGATACTAATATACACACGCATCCGTGTACATAACGACTTATAAGCTACTAAGAAACTCAATTAGCGTAACGATTATCACTGTGGTGAAGTGATTGGATAAATAGATAGGTATACCCTCTCTATGCTTACATACACCCATACAAATACGCTAGTACCCACATAGATATACATACAGTTATGTCAGTCCTATGTAACTCGCTCAGCGAGGCTTAGAATATATTAATTGTATCCCCTGCAGAGGGGTAAGATCTGTCAAAAAAGGTGTCCTGGGTATGACACTAAACTGCATCTGATGGTAAGGCTTAAGTCCTGGAACTTTGAGGAATATGGCGTACTCTTTTATTGCCATTACTCCCAGGTCCACTCTGCTCATAGTGGTAGTATCTTATAGGGTCCCATCTATGGGTAAAATAAGACTGTTTAACCATTTAGCTGTGTGCAAACAAATGATTAAAGTTAAATTGAATCATTAGTGTTACATACCAATACTTGGAAACATTTTACTGTGGGCAAACGAATGAGTAATGTTTAATAGAATTGTTAGTGTTGAATAAAAATGCTTGAAACTCTTTAACTGCCTGCCTAAATTGAATTATTGGTAATATATAGCAATACTTGGAACCATTTAACTGTGTGCAAATAAAACTTCTTTGTGTATAATATTTTAAACCGTTTAACTTTGTGCAAAAATTGAATTATTGGTATTACATAGCAATACTTGGAACAATTTGACTGTGTACAAACAAAGGATTAATATTGAATAGAATTATTAGTGTTAAATAGCAATACTGGTAACTATTTCATTGTCTGCAAACAAATGATTGATATTGAATAGAATTATTAGCGTTAGACAGCAATACTTGCAACCATTTAACTGTCTGCAAACAACAGCAATACTTAACTGAGTGAATATAAATTAGCAACTCACTTAGCTACAAACTATTCACTTACAAATCATATGTATATCCATTTAACCTTTTGCAAACAAAGGACTGATATTGAATTAAATTGTTAGTGTTACAAAGCAATACTTGAAACTATTTAACTGTGTGCAAACAAATGAATTATAAAAATAGAATTATTCATGTTAGATAGGGATACTTAAAACCATTTAACTAATAATTAATATTAAATAGAATTATTAGTGTTAGATAGAAATACTTAAAATCATTTAATTGGGTGCAAAAAATTATCTCTTGCTCTTTTAGAAATGTTTTTTACTAAGTATACACAACCTACTCTCAGGTCCAGTCTGACTTTCTAGTTGCTGTATTTTTAGGGTCCCATAATAGATCTGTTTAAAATTAATAGTGTTAGATAGGAATACTTGAAACCATACAACGAATATACTAATTGGTTCTTGGAGAAGATTTTTTTTAATCCAATAGAAATATGTATTCAAAAATATATAATTGCTTACTAAAACGACTTATCAAACTTCATATTTACCAGAACGACTAACTTATTAAACTTCATATTTACTAGAACGACTAACTTCGGTATAAAATATCCCAACAAGACTTGAAATGCCATAAAACCATGGTAAATTATCTTTCGTTCTCTTAAGTGATAAAAGTTGAATCATTTTCCACTAGTATTTTGCTTGACTTTATCGCATGGTCTTGCAAGAGGTCGCGAGACATATTATTTTATTCCAACAATTTTCAAGTGTTTTGACCTGTATTTCCAGTCTTCCATAATGCGATGTTGACTGCTGACATCTGAGTTATCAAAACAAACCGTATCATCATAGCCTCCCTCCTATTTCACGACGTATGAAGAGAAGTAGGGATACTATTCACAAAAGACATTTTAAGAACATAAAATCAGGGTCCAATTTACAGTAAATTGTTGAACTACTTTTTTTTGCTTAATGGCATATCAACCTTCTTGGGTTATTTAACGCCAAGTCTATCCTTCTATAAAGAACGTTAGTGGTACCATTTAACTTATAGCTGGGGGGATAACGGGGTTCATACATTTCCCAAGGGTATTAGAGCGACTAAGGTTCGAACTCACTTACTACGATTCCGCAGACCAGAGTTTAAATCATTACACCACGAGACCACGCCATTATACTACTCTATTTGACGACATATACGGCGCATTTTTTTAAATAAAAAATATATGTTAAAATTCCCCTGCATCTTACATGCCATATGTTGGTTTAAAATTTGCGATAGTCGGTCGAAATTAGCTACTTGGCAACTTTGACTTTGGAGTAACTTTCATATACCTATCATTATCATTTAAAAGGCTATTATGCGGATTAAAAGTATCATTATTATTGATAATACTCATTATATTAATTTCATCACATTTAATATTAGTACTTTGTTTTTTTCCTGGATTTGCCCATCTGAAATTGGGGTGCGTCTTATATGCCGCAAATACGGTATTTTTTGCGAGCAATTATATGGTTGCAAGTATTTCATAATTATTAACTATAAAATCAATAATTATATATCAGCAATTATTTGAAATAAACAATTATAAGTGGAAAAATATTGATTTTTGGGACCTTTCAGAAAGGCGCTAGTGCTATAATGGTCGGAAGTGAGTTCAAAACCTGAACGAGGCTGTTTGCATTTCATTTGGAAAAGATATGAATCCAACTATTCCTATCCAGCTTCAGGTAAATAGTAGGGCAGACTCGGTTTTTAAACCTTCGTGTGGCACTAGCCTCAGAGAAGGAAAACTTTGAATTCAAAGAAGTTGTAAACCTGGAGAGGGATGGGGTCGGGTGTCGCGACCCACAACCAAACCAGATTACAGAACAGTGTCAACTATTCTGAATGAAGAATGATTTGTACACCATTATATGGTATCAAGTATTCCTATTCAATACTAATAATTTTCAATCTGATGTATTTGATCTATAGATGACACCTTAAGACATAACAACTCGAGGTGAACCTGGGTGTAGTGGTAGCAAAGGAGTGACTCTCCAGTTTTCAGGGCTCCAGAACTGGAGCCTCATCATCAGATGCAGTTTCGTATCATACAGATGACATAGTAAATGTAAATTGTAAATTGAATATCAGGTATTAAAAAATCAGATACAAACTTGGTGTACATTCATATCTGATGTTGCACTCATTCGATCCTACTTTAAAATGGGATTGAGGAATATACCAACTGCTACTCTGAAGAGGGGTAAAACTCCCCCATCAAATCTCCTGAATATGACACTAAACAATCTGATGGTGAGGCTTCAGTAATGCTGGAGCTTTGGGGACTGCGGAGTACCCCTTCATTACCATCGTTTCCAGGTCCACTCCGGCCCGGAGTGGTAGCACCTGATAGGGTCCTATCTATGGGTCAACTAGAACTAAACTGTAATAACACAAAACTAAATTGTTTGAAATTAACTGTTTTTACATTTAAATGTTTAAGTTGTGTACTTATGCTAGACTGAATTGTTTGAAATAGAACTGTTTTTGACATTTAACTGAGAGTCAACAAAAACTGTTCTTATAAGTAAGTTGTAAGTTGGCGAACGTAGTCGAGGGTGACCCAAAGGCTCCCCTTTCAATAGCTACAACATTGAGGTGTAAGGGAGGGCGCTACTCCTTTCCCTGGATTGCTCCACTTTGCCCTTGATCCTTAGCTAATAGTGCTGAATGCTAAGCTAGGCGGCATCAAGTACCATTTTTTGAGTCTTTGGTATGACTCGACCTAGGATTGAAACCCGTCTCCCGGACTATTTCCTTATACTAAACTGAATTCTTTGAAACTTTTATCAAAAAACTTAATTCGGCTTTAAATGACTGGAAAAGGGTTGATACACCGTAAAACAAAGCAAGCAAGCAACCAACTCACCTACTTTTAAAGTTAATTTTTCTCAAAAAGAAAAAAGAAAACAAAGAAAAGCATCTCCAATAACAAATTAGTATACTCGTGATACACTAACGCTAAACAAAACGGCAGGAAAAATA
Source organism: Sepioteuthis lessoniana (assembly GCA_963585895.1). Classification (NCBI taxonomy): domain Eukaryota; kingdom Metazoa; phylum Mollusca; class Cephalopoda; order Myopsida; family Loliginidae; genus Sepioteuthis; species Sepioteuthis lessoniana. Next base: position 11,133 of record CAUZXS010003194.1, on the reverse strand, counting down.
AAATAAATTCGTTTGTACATAGAAGAACATTTAATATTTTATACACACGATATACCTAAAAGTGGTATTAAAGAGAAAGAATACACAAACGGGTTTACAAAGTTCAAACTAAACACATATAGTTCCACGAAGAAGCTGTATTAGAAAGAGGTACAAAATTGCAAAAGGCTTTCTGACAAAAGTTATGCATGTGGCTTTACCGTTCCCTGGAAAGTCAGAGACAACATCTCTATAGTTCAAAGACTAGACGCACAAAGAAATCAAAAATAGGGTTCCGATTCTCATGTGACCTACCACGTGACTCCTATTGGACATGCAAATTGTTTAAGGGTGATAATTATTTATTCTATACCTTCAGGTGTATTAAGCAATAAAAAATACACATTTTTAGCACTGAATCATTAATAGAGGGCGAGAAAAAATAGCACAAGGTTTTTATAGACATTTTATTTCCATAAGAGATAGAGAGATACCACCGAGTATGGTACGGTTGAAGAGTTTTCCGACATGTCTACCATTGTTGGGTTATTTGGCGCTGAAGTCGACCTTTTATTCAAACAATTATAAGTAACAAATAATAGTTTGGTTTGGCTTGGTTTCTTTGGCATGAAGATTGATATGTCATTAAACAATGTTATCAAGGTTCCCGAGTTCGACAAACACCTGACGAAAGCCGGAGAACATATCGACCGAAACGTTGTGGAAATAACAATAAAGTTGAAGATAATAGTCCGAAAACCCTTAATGATAAAAAAAACCCCAATGTTATCTTGGTTGAAGAACAGTAGTGATATTATCTAACGTATAGCTGGGTAGGGCTAAGGAGGTACATACCTTTTCCAAGGATATTAGTCCGAAAGTGAACGTAATAGTGCGACTGGAGTTCGAACTCGCCTTCGACGATTTCGCAGTCCAGCACATTAGCCATTACGCTACGGAGACTCTCCCACTAATGTAAATGGGGGTACAAGATTCTAGAAGGTCTACCTGTTGAAAGTTGATAAAATATAGCTACTCCACTACTGATTATAATTTGTAAACAATTATTTCTTTCTATTCTCACGACAAATGATTTATACAAATATATAGTTGCAACTAACTTCCTATTTAGTAATAATCAATTTTTGCATAGTTTTATATTTTCAAGTACTTCTATCTAATACAAATATTTTCCCCACAGTTATATGGTTTCGTGGATTACTATCAAATTTTCAAATAGATCTTTTTGACTCATAGATTGGATCCTAATAGGTACTACTACTTCGGACATAATCTAGGTTTCATTTGACTCAGTTTGGTTTTATGGCATATCAATCCTTGTAGGTTATTTGATGCCAAATGCTTTTTATACATATATATTAGATATATGATTTCTGAACACATTTTGTAGATAACATTTTTAAACGAGCCTGAGCTCATTTTTATTGCACCCAGTTAAATGGTTCCACTTATTTCTATTTAAAACGAATATGTCTATTTACTATTACTCATTTGTTTGCACACAGTTAAATGTCTTCGAGTATTACAATCTAACACTAACAATTCAATTAAACAGCAGTCATGTGTTTGCACAGTAAAATGCAAAAACAGTTTTCTATTTCAAACCATTCAATTTAGCGTAAGTACACATTTTAAATGTCAAATAGTTCTATTTGACCAAGAGGACTCTATTTGTTGATACCACTCCGGACCTGAGTGGACCTGGGAGCGATGGCAATGAAGAGGTTCTCCGCATTCCCCAAAGCTCCAGTATTACTGGAGCCTCCAGTCAGATTAGTGTCATATCTAGGACACTCATTTGAGGATTCTTAGCCCTCAGCAAAGATGCAGTCGGTATATTCTGCAGCCCCAGCCGACTGGGCCACATAATCCAAGATACGGCTACAGTTGAAAGTGGTATTCTATGAGGGGATCGATTATTTGAGTTTAAAGGCAGTTCAACCGATGACTAGAAATGAGTGAATCGTGTTCATTGTACGTTCATATTTACATTTTTTTCAAATATTAATGATTTTTAAACGGATCTATTTGACCCCTAGATATGACCCTAGCAGCTATTATCACTCCGGGTCATAGTAGAACTGGGAGTAATGGCAATGAAGGGGGTACTCCACACTCCCTAGATCTCCAGAACTGGAACCTCACCATCAGTGCCATTCTCAGGACACCCCAGGTGTTTTACGTCTTTACAAGAGAGACAGTCATTGTATACTAAGCTCCGTCGGCAGGGTGTTTCATGATTTTTTTCTGAATGAAGTTCAAGGAAGTTGTTCACGAAAATTTTCCGGGAAAATTCCACTTGCGGGACTGTAAGATAATACTTGTGCCAAATGCTTAGCCCAAGTATTTACCATTGGTCCGTATCAGCAAATGTACTTTTCTTTTTCTCTTTTAACACGGAATATTTTTGTATCTTTTTTTTCCTAAGAATTAATTGCAGCCAATAATTATCACCGCTATAAACGAATGTTTAAAGTATCTTATTAAGTAACTTCGAAACAGCTGTCGATATCAATAGGCTATTGTGAACAATACAAATCCATTTATTATCTCTTTACAACGACAGGAGACAATTAGTGAATCTCTTTTTTTTACTGGAGTTGATTGAAATAGAAGTTCTTTCATGCTAGAACACGGATAAGATATAGTATACATCATAGTAGTCGAGATATATGCATTTATCTAACCCTTTTGCATAGACAGGATGCGACACAAGGTCAGTTTTTTAGCAGAGTGTAACAGGTTTGAATTCAGAGTTTTCCTTCTCCTATACCGGTTGCTATACCAAGGTTAAAGAGCCAAGTCTGATCAACTATTTATCCATAGCAGCACGGAAATTGGTCGGATGCATCACTTCCCCCAAGGGTATTAGCGCTTGGTTAAATACAGTCTCATCCAGGTTTTAAACTTGAGTCACCGTGTCCATTTCCCTCGACGATAACCATTACACCATGAGCGCCGCAGCAGACAAGATATAAAGGTATTTATTATGGCAAAGACATAATGGAATGTACATGTGGCGGAAAGAGGAGTAAATGATTGAATAAAAATCCGATCTACAAATTAAATTTTTTTTATTTCTTTAAATTGAGTTAAAAGTTTGCTGAAAAACAGTAGTTTCAATTTTTTTTATTGTTACAAAGTTAATATTAGAGCGTATTCTTAATAGATGTTGTTAGGATACGTGCAATGAAGTATAGCAGTAATTGTTAACCTAAAATAAATGGACATATTTTGTGTGTATAAAAATCCTTTGGTTGAGAGTGTCATTATATATAGAGAAAAAAAAGCGGGAGACAGATGAATATTTTTAATGCAATGAAAATGTAAACAAAAGTTCAATTTAAGAAAAACAAAACGAAGTGGAAATCAAATGTATTCTTGAAAGAAAATGAAATAGATTTTCACGCAAAAGAAATAGACAGATCGATAGGTATTTGAGTAAGTAATAATTCCATAATCACTAAAGAAATATTCATTTCTTCCCTTATCTATACTTTTAATGTAGGCTCGAAATTAGATAAAAATGTTAATGACTTATGTATGATTCAAATTGGCTAAAAAATTGTATCTTTAATATTCTTGAAGAAAAAAGATTTCTTAGATTATTTGGAGTTTTAATCCTTCAAATTTCTGGCGGCAACTTCAATATTGTCGTCTGCGAATTATCTTGAAATTTAAAAATTTGTGCGAATGCGCTGATTGGTCGATAAATGTAAAAGCCTAATTTTTGCACAAAAAGGAACGCTTTTTTAGTATAGAAATCAGTTGATTTCCCACATATATATTGCACTTATGATATAGTGGTCTCTAAATAAATACATGAATGATTGACCTTAACGGGCATATCAACCAATTTCGGGTTACTTTGTGCCTTGGGAATCGTATTTAATATGTATTTTTTGTGTTGATACTTCTTAAAAGATTTTTTTGCACATGTTACTATCGAATACGAATAACTTTTAAACAAATCTGTTTGACCCATAGATGGAACCCTAAGAGGTACAACTACTCCGGTTCAGAGTGGACTTGGGAGTAATGGCAACTGAAGAGGTACTTTACACTCCCCAGATCTCTAGATCTGGAGCCTCACTATCAGATGCAGCTTAGTGCTATACTCAGGACATCACTTTTCGTAGGGGTTTTATCCCTCTGCAGAGATGAAAAGAGTATTCTATGCCCCATCAACAGGGCGGGCAATTTAGTTTGATAAAATACAATGAAATAAGTTTTAAAAAATAGAGTGATGACGGTATAGCAATTCAATCTACCATCACCAAAGAAGATTGATATCTTAAAAAAAAGAGGATATTGTCAAGACTAGAGAAGATAGTCAAAATGTTTAGTGTTGAAAGTATTGGTTTTGGAATATAAGTCGATGGCAGAGGTCTTTTTCCGCAGGATTTGTTTAGTTATAATGTCTCAAGGCTGTAAACCTACCGAACGAGATGTATGGTTGAAGAAATCGGTAGTATTTTCTTAGTGAGATGATATGATGACTTTCTTGCCAAACACGTTCGAATTGACAGTTGCAGAGTGCTTAAAGAAAGCAGGAAAGGTCGATGAGGAGAAGAACTGAATTGCGGGTGAGAATGACGAACGAGAAAAACACTTTCGCTCCGGGATTCAAAACCGTTTTATTTATTTTCAAAATTTTACTTCTCGTACAGGAAAGTGAGCAATGATTTGATATATATATATACATACATATATATATATATATATATATATATATATATATATATATATATATATATATATATATATATATATAATGAAAATTGGAAATTAACAGTTCTCCCTCGACAGAAGTTGTGATAACCATTAATATGTGTCTGTTTGTTGATGTGCCTACATTAGGCAACAGACACACTGCACATCCAACATCTATAGCTGATGATTGAGTGGTTCATTTATTGATTTTAACAGCCTGTCAACTCGTCTAGGGTTATTTTATGCCTTGACTTTAGGGAATCGCGTTTATATGTACATTTTTTGTGTAGTTGTTTCTTAAGAGCTTTTTTCACATAATTATATGATATATAGTATTCTTATCTAATACAAATAACTTAGTTGTATAGTTTCCAGTATTCCTTTCTAATACAAATAATTTTCACACAATTACACGATATATAGTATTCCTGTCTAATACAAATAACTTAGTTGTATGGTTTCAAGTATTCTTGTCTAACGCAAATAACTCAATTCTATGGTTTCAAGTATTCCTATAATAATCTACACACAATTATATTCTTTCAAATTGATTGACCCTTCATCACTAATTTCTAATATTTATATGTAAAATAAAAGCGAGTGTTGATCACTGTTTTTTTACACATTATAATTTAATATCTATTATTCCTATATAATAATTTTCGAACTGTTGTGTAGTTTCAAGAATTCATATCTATTACTAATAAGTAAATTGCTTAAAGTAATTATTTCTAGTTAATAATATTTATTAGTTTGTATACAATTTTATGATTTCAAGTAACTAATGATAATAATCCTTTGTAAACTATTAGAGCTTCCAGTAACGATTCTGAATAAAAGATAAATCATAGTTATATGGTAGCAAGTACTCCAATCGAATACAAATAATTCTAAACATATCAATAACTTGATTGATTTACGATTGATTGATTGATTTTAACGTTATATCAACCCTTCTAGGGTTATTTTATGCCTAGAGGTTAGAGAAGTGCGTTTATTGTATGTTCATATTTACATTTTTTGTGCAGTTGTTTCTTAATTGTTTTTTTTTAATGCCAGGTTCACTCGAATACGAATATGTTTAAACAGATCTATTAGAGCCAAAGACAGGACCCTAACAGATGCGACCTCTCCAGGTCAGAGCGAACCTGGGAGTAATTACAATAAAGAAGTATTCAATTGTCCTGGATAACTGATTATTATGTCACGTGAGGTAGCCATGTCCTAAGATTGTTATATAATTCAGTAACATATTTTAACCACTGAAGAAGCTGATCGCTGTGTGTTTACGAAGATACGCCACTATTCCATCTGACTGAATGAAATGCGTAATCTGGTCACGTGATTCCTTAAGCCCCCGTAAGGATCACGTGGCTAGGCCATGAAGATGTATACACGGCGACCAGCAAACCAGGAAGAAAAAAGGAGATTTCGATCAGGTCATTCTGCCTTACCTATCCGGGCGATCGGGAATGGTGAAACCAAAACACACATCTGCTTCGACATTTCATTCTTTCTCCCACTAACATCTACATTAATAAGTGGTAAAAGTTTGTTTGTCGGTCCTCTATACATGGTCAAATAGTTTCATATAGTGCTACCAATTGTGTAATGAATTTTAGCAAAATCGTTTCCTCTATATTTCATAGTAGAATCATTTCTAATGGATTTTCTATTGTGAAATCATTTTTAAAGTAAAACATTTCACAATAGATTTTTATAATAAAATAATTTCCAATGAGTTTTTTTTTTATAGCAAAATCATTTCTATTACATTTAAAATCTTTGGTAATGCATTTATATTGTAAAAATCATTTCTAACACATTTTTAAAATAAAACATTTCCAATGTATTTTTATTGTAAAATTATTTCAAGTGCATTTATATAATAAAATATTTTGCAGTGTATTTTTATAGTAAAATTATTTCTGATATATTTTTATTATAAAATAATTTCCAATGAATTTTTATATAAAAATGCATTGCTCTGAAAGGAAAAAAGCAGAAAGATTTTTTTAAAAATTTGTTCGTCTTGCATGTGTCTGGAACCAAAACTTTGCGTAAACGGATACATCAGCTTGTTCCAAATAAATTGTTCATATAGCTTCAAGTAAATATTCTTAATATTGATGATATACTCACAGTTCAAGAACAGGAATTTATATTTTATTTATTTTTTGTCATCCCAACCACTAAGATGAGAATCACTGTCTGCTGAATGAACTTTTTAACGATATGTGATAAAGTCAGTCTACCATCCAACAATCCAATTGATTGGACCAACTATTGATAAGAATATTTGAGAAGTCTGATATATATATATATATATATATATATATATATATATATATATATATATATATATATATATATATATGTATGTATGTATATATATATATATATATATTGAATTCACACTAAGAGAAAATCTTTATCAGTCTGATTTATAGCAGCGTCTTTGGAAATTTACCAACAAATCCACAATACAATACATGCACGAATATAGAGAGATTTTCACTAAGCTTAAATTACACTCGCATCAAGATTATAAACTCTGTTTTAAAAAAAAGGCATCGAGTCTGAGGCTGTATTTACCGAGATTGAAATGAACTATGAATAAAACCTTAATTTTCTTCAGAATACGAAGTATGTTTTTAAAAAGTAACGAGTCTGAGGCTGAATTTACCAAGATAAAAATGAAAAAAGAACAAAACCATGAATTTCTTCAAAATCTGAGGTATGTTTAAAAGATTATCGTGATTAAGGCTGCATTTACTAAGAAAGAAATGAACAATAAAAAAAATTAATTTTCTTCAAAATACGAGGTATGCTTGAAAAAGTATCGAGATTGAAGCTGTATTTACCAAGAGAGAAATGAACAATGAATAAAACCTTAATTTTCTTCAAAATACAAGGTATATTTTTTAAAAAAGTATCAAAACTAGGGTTGTATTTACCAAAAGCAGCAGTTGTGTCAATTCTACTATATGGACGTACCACATAGACGCTGACTAAGCGCATAGAGAAAAAGCTAAACGGGAATTGCAAGTTTTGGCCGACTAACAAGAACCTATCTACAACAGCTCTGTACGGACACAGGATATAGTCTAGAAGACCTGCAGGAAGCGATGGATGATAGAGACGAATCACAGGAGAGAGTCAGAGAGATCTGTGCTAGCAGCACGATATGATGATGATGATGATGATAATTTACCAGGATGGAAATGAATAATAAATGAAACATTAATTTTCTTCAAAATACGATGTTTGTTTAAAAAAGTATCAAGACTGAAGCTGTACTTACCAAGACATAAATAAAACGTTAATTTTCTTCAAAATAGTCCTCTTCACATTTAACACATTTTCCAGTGCGTTTTTATTGGTCGAAGGACCTCTGAAACTCTTCTTTTTATTTGTTGCATCACTTATTCCTTTTAAAGTTCTTCCCATCCTTTCAGCCTTGAGACAAATTTTCAGTTTAGGAAACCAGAAAAAGTCGTTTGGAGTGAGCTTAGGTGAGTAGGATGGGTTTACACTTGTAAAATCCCGTGTTTCATCAAAATCTACTGATCAAAAAGTAAGTTTGAGCTTCACCGGGTGCTCTTCGATTGTGGCCCTAAGCCAGAATAAACTAGACTTACTGAATACTTACCAATTGATACCTAATTGTATAGTAATGATTATCAAGCTAATCTCCTTGTGAGTTTGACCCTTACTTGGTGCTCGACAAATGTTGCCTTGTGACTGAAAAAACTAGGCTGATTACCACTGTGGGTACCTTGTTGTATAGTAATTACTAACTTGCTAATTTTGCACTGTGTGTCATCCTCACTGGGTACTCGTCGATTATTGCCTTGTACCAGACATTCCTAATGCCAAAGAATTACCCATAGTTGGAGGGGGACAAAGATGGACTCAGTTTTGGAACGTTAATAATTTTACTATAATAAAGAATATTAGCCATTTTGCAACCGATGTTATTTTGTTTTAAAGACATATCGTCCAAATGATTACCTTCATAAGCTATACGCTCCCAAATCTTTACCCTGAAGTTCTCCAGCAGTCACCTAGTCATTCAATAACATCTAGGCATTGAATAACCCCAGGCGGGTTGACATGCTATTAAAATCAGTCAATCAACTAACTTCATATTTTCTTGCACTATCAATGCTTTAAGAGCCAATGATAAAGTTAGAAATAATTTTGAAAGTTATCTCAAAGAAATCTGTTTCCTCCATAGACAGAACAGGTACTGCAGATCCAATTCAGAGTGGATCTGAGAGTAATAGCAATGAAGTGTCTAACTCTACTCTCCTACAGGATTCCAGAACTGGATCCTTAACTCCAGATACAGTTTAGAGCCATACCCAGTGTCTTTTTTCTCTATAGGAGATGCAGTAAGCGTATCTAAAGCCCCACTGACTGTACACAAAACTACTTTAGCTTTGATTAGAGTAATACGAACGATGACAGCAAAATAAATCAGTAAGTAAAATGTCTCAATTCTGGTTTGTTTTAATTTCTTATTTTCTTTAATTCTATTTCGAAATGAAGAAAACGGAATTTGAGAAGGAAGAAAACGGAGGAAGTTCACACACACACACTCTCTCTCTCTCTCTCTCTCTCTCTCTCTCTCTCTCTCTCTCTCTCTCTCTCTCTCTCTCTCTCTCTCTCAGTGGTTTACGCGGTATTGCAATTTGCAAAATAGCCATTCTGGCAGTAAACAGCTAAACATTTTGACAGAAATTACAGATCTGGCAGAAGACGCCATGTTATTCGGTCGCTTCAAAAAATACGCCCAATATAGACTGACCATAGTACTCACTCGTAAAATTAACATGTCATTCGTCCAATATTTCATTCGTCGACGAAGCCAACAACTATATTTGTTTTAAGAATGGCAATTTCTTGTTAGTTCCCGACACAAAATTAGTTAGCACACACACGCACACGCACACACACACACATATATATCATCAGGAACATCATCAACTTGTGCTGTCAGCCCGGATTATATATATATATATATATATATATACGGGGTGCGATGCGTAAATTGACGTCTAAATTATGCAACAAAGAAAATAACACTGACATCTCACTTTATCAGATATATTTACCAAAATTACATCAAAATATCGTGAAATACTAAAGATCAAATTTATTCAAAGAAATTACCATCGACTTCAACCACGGCCTCCACACGACTTTGGAAATTTCCTGCAAGTCTTTCTGATGGTCTTTTTGTTTGAATTGATAAATGCTGCCATTATCCTTGCCTTCAGTTCATCTTTGGTGTTGCTCGGAATTCTGTTGGTCTCTCGCTCAATCGCGCCCCAAACATTATAAAGAGGATTGCAATCTGAGGAGTTATGTGGCCACAAGTTAGTGGGGAGGAGGCCCCAGAAATTTTCTCACGCCCAAGACTAGGTTCTGTTCCTTGTGTAGCAAGGCACAGTTCCAGTTCTTCCATAAGCCACCGTCTTGATCCAGGTAGCACTAATTTCTCTATACACTTGATGTAGGCTACTGGGTTGAGGTCATGTGGTAAGATAAATGGAGGAATTATATGACCATCGCTAGTGACCAACCCCAAACATCATGATGAGAAATGACAGTTTGTTTTCCATCAATAGGAATATGAATCTGTTCTCAGATTGAAGCCCAAACACTCTAAAATCATCATATAGAAGCTTACGTGAATGCCTAGCAATACAACCTGCCGTTTACAAATTACTGGAAGAATTAGATGCGTCATGGTGCTACTTTCATCAAAGCGCCCAACTAATTCAAGTTGGCAAAACTTAAAACAAATAAAGTGCATGTACGAAATCAATAATTTAGAATGGCAAAAATATTCCCATCGCATTCTGTGAGAGCATATATATATATATATATATATATATAATGAAAATAAGTGGAAAAGTGAATAAAGCAAAACACTTACAACGGGTTTAGTTGTAATATTTTGTTCTTTATTCAAGGAACAACTTCTTCAGACTTTTGAGTTTTTCTACATTTGAGCAATTGAGGAAATAGAAAAAATAATGGGGAAAACGGAAAAAGATATAAAAGAAAAGAAAAGGTCTAAAGACAAGAGACGGACACGGAAAGAAAGGGGAGGGAAAGGGTTTAAAGATAAAAGATAGACAAAGAAAGAAAATGGGAGGGAAATCCATCCCTTTTATTTCCATTTTCTCTTTCTCAAAACCTCTCTCCTCCTCATATTTCCCTCTTCCTCACTGAAATTAATCCACCTCTGTCTGGTCAAATCTCTGATGAACCCTGATACACTTGTTGGCACCAAGCCTTGACCATCCACCCAGACCTTCGCAGTCAAAACAAGTAACCTCAATCACCATCACTCAAACCTATATCTATTTCCCTCCCCTTTTCTTTCCTTTTCTGTCTTTTGTCTTT